>KN882956.1:11160-27822 GCA_000934455.1 Apostichopus parvimensis
CACTCAGCGAAATTTAACCAAGATTATGTGTATGATCTGTATCGTCATCAACATACGTCTGCCTAGGTTGGTCTCACAGCATAACACAGGCGTAAACTAGTCAAGAATGGCTGCTAGTGTGAATGCGTTATTTAAGAAAATACTTTAAATTTCTCGATATATTTTCCATTTTCATATAGTTGTGTTTTCCAAAACCCGTTTCGACTCCGTTGGTTAAATTCATGCTTCTTTAATTATCTCTTAAAGTCTTGTTCGTCGCGATACCACCGGAAAGTCTATGTGTGTTACAGACATCCGTACATTGTCACATCGTGATGAGTAATCAACCATTTAGCAGGCTGAATTCAATTTTGGGGGTATCCCCGTGGAAAAGACGCTATCCCCATACAATTGTGTAATTAACTATCGATCGTATTTTCAGTTTTTGGCGCAAGCGTTTCGTAAGCTAACTGACTCATTCCGAGGTGGTGTTAATTAGCGCTACTTGGCTTTCTACATTGACCTTAGTGAGGGCTAGAGAGGTCATTACTTTCTAGACGCATTCAAAGAGGCGATGATCACACAGTCACAGTCCCGATGCAAGGGTACCGGGGTTAGAAGCTGATCAGTCGTTCAGTAGTTTGGTTTTCGTGCCCAGGATCTTTCCTGGGCGACTTTTTCTTAAAAAAGTATTCAAAGAGGCGATGGGAATTGCTTAATTTGTAACCATTTGATAAATAGCTTTTCGTAAGCACTATACGCAACTAAAGTGGACTGAAAAATTAGTTGCATAGTTTTCTCGTCCGAGGGACAGAGAGCTCAGTTTTATTGCCACTGATTCACCTGTAGCTGTCCGAACCTTTTCAGAGAGAGCCAGAGAGAATGCCAAAGGCAGTCATACATGGGAATGCCCGCACAAGTTTCTTTTTAGAGGGAGGTGGTTCGATTTATTAAAGTTATGGTACGTGTATGGTTATTTTCAAGAAATTTGAGTAGACCAACACAGGCCCTCGTTTTGTTGAAAGTAATCAAATGTTTCTCATCTCACTATTTACACAACAAATATACTGTAGGCTTAATCTAAATCATGCTGGGGGACTTAGTTTTTCATATTTTTTAAAACAATTTAATGATCTAATCGTATATTTCAGAGTCACTTTAAAAGTTGAACAATTTGAACTTACTCCCTGGCAAAGTAATTACATTACTATAGCAAAAGCTTCAATGTAAACAAATTTCGGTGCAATCGACAAAATATGCAGTGAGACTTCAACCTGACAGAAGAATTCAGCTGGGAAGCACTACAGGTTGATATACAAAAAAGGTTACTAATAATGCTCCCCTCTCCCACCCCTTTGTATGGGCATGCATAGGTAACTGTGTACACTGTATTGATTGAGCACTGAAGAATACTACGGACTACCCCTCAAACCATCTGATCATCCCCAGCATTCTCCAATGTCCCAACCAGATGGGTGCAACAGCATGAATTTAAGTACAAGTTGCATTGCCCTTGGTTTATTTACAATGCTCTTAGAACAACAAGTACAAAATTTGCCCCCCCCCCCCGAGTACCAGTACAAATCCACAAGTCCAAGTACAGGAGTACCCAACTATGCTAGAACACACATAAATACTCCACAACCTTCAGCACTCTTTCAACCTCCAGCACTCCACAACCTTGTTTAAATGAAGTTCTATCATTTGACTATTCAAATCAGTGCTCACTTGCAATGGTGCATTTCATGAAATTTTGAAAGGTAAATACTGCATTCTCTTAGTATATGACAAGGGGGAAGAAATTAATTTTTCAAATTTGCTGGTATTTGGTTAATTATGCATCTGGCAACAGCAGAGTGAAAGATGTCATCACAGCAATTTGATCTCAAAGAATTTTGTTTTTCTTTATAATTTTTAGTACACTTTTGGACAGAAGAGACTGAATTCCTCCCAAAAGGTGCATTTCAGTGAAACTTGAATCAAGGGATATGCAAAGTTTGATGTTAGGGTAACTTCATTCTTAGCAAGGGTATAGAGATATGGGGCAAGGGGTGATGTAATGTAGAGATATGGGGCAAGGGGTGTTGTAATCTAGAGATATGGGGCAAGGGATGCTGTAATCTAGAGATATGGGTCAAGGGATACTGTAATCAGGTCCAAGGGTTTAGTTCATGGTATTCTGTGATCATCAAGTTCCAAATTGAAATTTTCCTGATCAATAGTGTACAAAAAGTTTCTGTAAACCAAGACTTTGGACATTCATGACTCAACGAAATGGAAGTATAACATCAATATAGTACAATAAAGCAATGCTATATTACTCTGCATTATTTACTTCTTGCATCACAAAGTATGTTATAGTAACACATGCTATTATATACAGTGGACAAAGTATGTTATGGTTGTTATGGCTGTAATAATTTATATATTTCCCTTTGCCATGTTAATTGGCTAGTATTATTACAGACATAACAATGGTAACACATGGCAAAAAGTATTTTATGGTAACACATGTTATTTTATACAGTGGACAAAGTATGTTATGCTTACACATGGAAAAAAGTTTGTTATGGTAACATATGTTATTATATACAGTCGACAGAGTATGTTAGGGCATACACATGGAAAAAAGTTTGTTATGGTAAACACATGTTATTATATACACAGGGAACAGAGTATGTTATATTAACACTTGTTATATTGCATGAGTTTTGTACCTAACCTAAGCCCCTTGATACAGCTTATTATAGATCTGCAAATGTTATTGAGCTGCTCCTATAAGCCTGTACAGTAAATGGTGTATGCTGTAGTTAAGGGAAAGGCAAGTAGGAACTAGATTTTATAAGCACTTGTATTGTTTTCTACTTTGATTGTTGTGAAATGTTTGTTGGTATGTTTGTACAATAGATCCTTTCAATTGTTATTCCTTTCCTGTTGCACGCTAAAGCCCAAAAAGTGTCGATATGTTTCTGATAGTTACTTAACGGTAAAAGGGGCACACAGTGTGAACCTTACCAAAGACTTATTCTCCAGTGCATAATTTGTCCGGAAAAACATCCCAGAATGCTATACAAAATGGTAAGTTGCTATACAAGTGTTTTGATGTATAGTATATTTCTACACAGAAACTATAGTATTCAATAAGAGAGCATATTCAGAGCTTTCCAAAATGTTACACAAAATTTGAAATTATTCCCAGTTTGAAAACCAATATCATATCTTTTCCTTTCTAGTTCTTCACTTAGTTCTTCATTAAAATCCTTTTAATTATGAAGGATCAAAAGATGGTCTGTGATGCTATCAGAGCACATGCTTATTTCTGTTTCTATTAAACCTTGTTATAAACATTTTCTCCATCATAAAAAAAGGGGGGGGGGGAAATGAATTTTGAGTTCATTTACCTGAAGAAATTATTTTTTACGTTGCTGCCAGGCATATTTATAAATTGCCCCTGGAATAGCCCTTTAACATGACACTCAAAAAAAATATTCAAGGTCAACACAAGCAGTTTTACAATAAGCCAAAACCCAATCAAAACAAATGAAGAATTGAGTATGGCCCCTTAGCATTTTGTTAGCTATAGAAATAACATGGCTGTCAAACAATGGCAGGAGAGTAAAAAAACACACAAAACTAAATGCTGAGTCGACAATTCTAGTTGGCATCTGTAAACTATTGAACAATTCATTTTGAATTTTTGAAGGCTGTAGTGATAATAAGGGACATTCTGGTACTGATAGACTGTGGTCCTTCCATATGGAAGACTACAATATTACAGAGTGCTTTATTCAGGAAGAAACATGCGAGGGGTTATTTTCATCGAGTGGTGCAGAAAACTTCAAAAAAGCGTCTTATTTCTATCACTTTCTCTTCTTCTCGAGTTTTTGCCATAATACTGACAATAGAGCAAATAAATTCCTACCACTTGCAAAAAAAGCCTAAAATAAATCAAAAAATGACATTTGATGGATTTGTAAGAAACTGATATGGACAATGTCAAATCCAGTATATATTTACTTGCTGAATATTAATGAGCAAATATACAACTGAAGATGAAGACATCATCTCAAAGCACCATTTCCATCTCAAAAATTGCACATTTAGAATTCTTTGATTTAAGATATTAATTTAAAAAAAAGAAAAAAAGGCAAAAGTCCATCCTAGAACCGGCCAACTCATCCTAGAACATGCCGGTCCATACAAGAGCTGGCCAGTCCCTCCAAGAGTATGAAAGTCCATCCTCAAATATGTGGGTCCATCCTACAGCAGGCTGGTGCTTACTAGAGCATGCTGGTCCATATCCTGGAGCCAGCTAGTCCATCCTACAGAATGTTGGTCCAACCTCAAGTACTCTGGTCCAATCAAGAGCATGATGGTCCATGCTCAAGAATGCTGGACAACCATGTGTGCGGACACTGAATTCAGAAGGGAAAAAAAACAGTTGTACGGCCTATCAATCATGAATTATTTGTAAAAATTGTAGACTCCAGTTTCTGACAGTCTTCAGTCCAGTGTGGATAAGCAACATACGTACACCCACAACAGCAATCTAAACTATTCTCTCCACATATCATGGGAGAACATATTTATCAAATATAACCATGACAGTAAATAATCTGTAGTCTGCACACACTGACACACACACTGTGTAACTTTACTTTATTACCTTATACTGTTTCGACCTTGGACTGGGTTGGGTTCCAACTTTCACTACAGAGGTTGTGGTACCTATGCAGGGCTCAAATTTAAGGTTGTCCTTTTCGGACAACTTTGCCTTCATATTTGGTTGTCCCAAGGAATTTTTGGTTGTCCAAATGAGAGCACTTGGAGTTTCAAAATGGTGGGCCTTGCACAAGAGCCAAAATTAATACTAAAATGTATCGATTCAGGACGGAATTTTTATTTTTAAAGAATAGGGATTTTCCAAGTTTTGTTCGAAGTGTTGAACACTTACGGAAAATAAGCTTGTCGTCCATCGGACAACCTAAGCAGGGTTTTAGGTTGTCCGACGTGATTTTTGATCTTCTCGGATGATTGTTAAATTTGAGCCCTGCCTATGGAATACCAACGGACACAAGCATCGTTATATTCTGATGAATCCACTTTCAAAGAAAACACTTTTTCTTTTAGCTTTTAGAGAAACATTTTTTTTAGTTGTTTCATCTAGGACATCACACTTGTTTGCTTCAAGTTCAAGATATAAACTCATAAACATATAAAACATATGCGCACGTAATGACAAGACCATGTCGGAACCGAATGGAAATTCAACGGTAGATGACATAACTCTTTTAAATGTCCAAACTAAACTTCACCTCTGAACTATCCTCTCCAATGTACTCACCATCTTAATGGTTTGGAAAAAAATATGACAACGGTTTCTGTTCTCTCTGTGTTTGGCTGATTGAGTTCACATCCTTCAGAGGTTGACGAATTTCTTTGCCTTGTTTTGGATCGCAATGTGATCCAAGGTATTTCTAAAAGGGAGAGAAGGAAAAATTAAAACAACGGCTTCATTACACTTTTCATGTTGGAACATACAAAGTCTTTAGTGTCGTTCTACCTCACTGTGGAACCAGCTACCTAATACTCTCAAACCTTCTAATACCTTCATTCAGGAGGCATCTGAAAAAAATCCATTACGCTATATTAATTCATTAATTATACCTGGTAAGGGGGGGGGGGCGTGGGGCTGGTGGTCGTGAGGCTGTTTATGTGTTCATCACTTGTGTATAATTTCTTTTGCTATTTATTCTTATGAGTTTATCATTCAGGGAGTATTCTACTTCTTAAGCCCTCAAAGGTTTTTAGTTTGCATTCTTTCACTTTTGCCTATAATTTGTTATTTTCACACTGACATTCGGTACTCTCTAAAATGGATACAACAAATAAATGAATGAATGAATGAATGGTCTCTGAGTAGGATCTGGTGAACGTTGAATCCATAACGTAATCCAGTATTACCCTAGAATGATATTTAGAGATTTAACATTTAACTTGAGTGGGAGAGGAAAGGGAAGTTGTGAAACCAGAAAGCCAACAGAAAAAAAACACACAAAAATAAAACATACAATATACTCAAATTTTGACCATTGCTGACATTATGAGTTCCTGTAGCACTGTGGTCCAATATATCAATTTGTCAATTATTAGGTTCATTTAAGGTTTACTTTTGGAGTTATCATGTTTATATGGTTTCCAGACATTGACCTCTATTGGTCTAAAATGACCTCTGACCTTTTAACATTTGTCCAAATTACATATCTGTATGATCTTGCATGGTTATTACAAACCTTTTGCCATTCAGAAACAAAACTGACAAATTAGCCTAACCAGACACTTATACGTGATGCCTTTATGTGATTATGAAAAATTGTATGATAGGATATAATGCGCACAATTCCCTCGAGGGTGTTTTTTGTAGAAAATGCTTCTAAGACAAAGGTGGTTTCACTAATGACGTCATCAACTTTCAATCACAATGCTCACTTTACTCAAAGTCTGCATGTGGTACAAGCTTGAGCAGTTTAATATATATGAATGGGTATTTTAAATTGTTTCAAGCCATAAAACAGATGAACAAAGTTTCCTGAAAAGATGATTGAAGATGTTGACAGATGTATGTTGCACAAGATAAAGATTAACAGACATTACCTGGAGAGCCATGGCTAGCTCTACACTCCGAGGAGAGGTACAGTTTGTTGTGTTTAGCTTAGACATTAGGTTTTCAACCACTCCCTTTGTCATCCCCAAGGCTGGAGTCTGTGAATCTGAAACAAAGATGGAATAATAATGATGTGATATGAGCAATGTAGGTGTTTATTGCAACTACATTAACATAACACACAAACAACAACACAGGAGAGACCTTACCTTCTAATCAACACAGCTTACAGAACTTGTGCTCACATCTACACAGCTTAGGATGGAACTTTTCTACACAGGTTAGGATGAAACTTTCCCACATATCTACACAGCTTAGGATGGAACTTTCCCACACATCAACACAACTTAGGATGGAACTTTTCCACACATCAACACAGCTCAGGACAGAACCTGTGTTCACATCTACAGTGCTTAGGATGGAACTTCTCTACATATCGACACAGCTTAGGATAGAACTTTTCCACACATCAACACAGCTCCTGCAGGACAGAACGTGTGTTCACATCTACAGTGCTTAGGATGGAACTTTCCCATACATCAACACATCTTAGGATAGAACTTTTCAACACAACTACACAGCTTAGGATACAATTTCCCACATCAACACTGCTTAGGATGGAACTTTCCCACACATCAACACATCTTAGGATGGAACTTTTCCACACAACTACACAGCACATGGCAGGGAAAAATTGAGGGTTAACATTTTTCATAGCAGTTTTGAAGGCTATAAACTGTCTCTTATAAAATACTATGGGTCCTGTGTACAAAAACTGCTGTGCATCTTTGCACTTGTATAGCAGTATGCCTATTTTGAGATGGGATACGGGATAAATTATTCACTGCATGGTGAAGTTTGCAAACTAAATACCGGACACACATTAAACATTATAAGACATTTCACGATTGATGGCAATGTGAGCAAGAGAATAGATTTTATGTGAAAGGAACAAACCTTTGAAAGTTGTTTTTGATGACACATACGGATGATCTAACAATTCTTTAATGGAAGGCCTCTCTTTGACATCACGGACCAGACACCTCTGTCACATGGAAAGAAAATACAAAAACAGTGTAGAATAGAAAAGTCACAAAAAGGAAAGAAACGATTGAAAATTGACAGGAAAACAGTAAAAGAGCAAAGTCCTTCTTGGCTAGAATGGGATTATATCATTTTGCATCATGGTTATAATAATCACAATTTTTCGATGATTTTCAGCTCAGTTGACTAAGAATGAATCATGAATGACTTTCAGTATGTTTCACCTCTGGACCAGACAAAAACTCTGATATGAAACTTCTCTTATTCTTGCAAATTTGCTTATTTATGTCTTCAAGTACTTCAAGTACTAGTAGATGAAATCTTGAACAATTCTATCTATCTAAGAACTACTGAAGACAAATCCAAAACAGCTTGAAGGTACGTTGAGGTACAAGTCCAGACAAAATTTCAACATTTTGTGTACCATTTCTGTATTTTAAAACATATAGTTCCTCTGTACAAAAAACTGCTCCATACATCTTTAACAAATTGTAACACAACTTGACCATTTTGCAATGCGACAACCAGAGAAATTATGCCCTGCAAGTACTGAGAAGTAGTCTGCATATTACATGCAAATATACTATGCAACTAAAACATGATACCATGCAGAAGGCAATATGACAATGGTACTCACCTTCAATACATCAACAAGATTGCTGTCATGAACGTCAGAAAACTGAATCTTGTAATCGGGATTACAGATCGCCTGGAGCTTCATCATGGTGTTTGTGATGGACTGGAAGGGTGTCTTACCGTAGGTAATATAATAGAGAATACAGCCTAGTGACCACACATCACTCTTACAGTTGATCTATAGAATAAGAGAGAACCATATACAGAAAATATATTTTAGTTTGTGGTGGACTAAAATAACAAACAAAGAACAAATTATGTTATACAGTAGAGAATAAAGCCCAGTGACCACACGTCACTTCTACAGAGCTTATCTTCAGAATAAGAGACAACCATATAGGAAAACATATGGTAGTTTGTGATGGACTGAAGCTAATAAGAAAGTACCATATAGGTGATATAGTAACCATATATGTACTACAGCCCAGTGACCACACATCACTTTTACAATTTATCTACAGAAGGATTTGGAAGGAATGAGAATGAAACAGGGTGACTGTTGAAAACTACTTTCAACTCATGAAAGAGATGTACGATAATAGCTTGGCTATCCATCCTAACGAGGTGCTAAAGTCAATACCATAGCAGATGGACTTTCCATAACATTTCCTTTCCAGAATTCTTTTCACAGCTTGCAAGAAGTATCAGGCAATGAATAGACCAGCCAATCACAACATATATACATGAAATGCATTAACTAACTCTCCATCAAACCTCTTGTTTTCTTCATGTATCAATACTAATCGTCTCCATGACGATAAGCACTGACATGACAGATCACTATCTTAAACACCACGAGACGTACCTTCATGCTGGTATGATCCCCTCCATGACTATCTCCTGAGCTTTGAATAGTCTCTGGTGACATGTAGTTCAAGGTTCCTACTTGCGATTCTCGCGTTACACTCGTTCTGTCGCTCTGTATAGAGTTGGCTATTCCAAAGTCGATGAGTTTAAGGCTACCCTCCACGAATAAAAAGTTGGCAGGTTTCAGATCCCTGTGAATTATTCCTGGCACATGAAAGCAAAATGGGTGGAAAAGGTTGAACAAAGTCACGAGTCATGTTTAAAATGTAATGTCCTAGCCATGTGCATAATGCTTTTAGTACATAATATGTAATAAGTGTATTGCCTTTGTGTAACAAAAGTGCTATAAACTTCAAGAAAACTTGTCCCTTTTCACAATCTAAGCCTAGACAATGCTTCCATAACAGATTCATGAGAATCTGAGTCGAGTCTTGGCCTAGCGATCTTCCTGCTCAATGTCATCAATCAGCTACATACACAGAATATATACTGTAGTAAATAGTTAGAATGATATATCGCACTAGTTTCTTGGGTGTATCTGGTGTAGTGGACTAAAGGAGGTCTGATTAATGACTGGCTACTTTAACAAACTTTTACTTTGGTCCATTAGAGAACATATCTTGTCCTAGCATGTGGGTAAGAAGTTGGTGAAACTAGGTCAATTTCCACATGCAAATTGTCACTGACCTAACTTTTGCAAATTTTGTAAATTGTAAACTTATCCTACCGGGCATTGTGTATACAGTAAAAATGGCAAAGTCTAAGGGGTGAATGAATTGATCCACAGAATCAGTCTGAAATGACATTTGGTATTTTAGGTCAGTCCAAGCTGCACCAAAACCAGATATCTCAGGCATATTTGTGTGTGTGTGACAGCACAGTACAATAAATGGAAGGCCTATTGTAAAGTATTAATAGCAAGAGAAAGTTAAGCTGTGGCAAGTTATGGCAGTTAGCTTGTGAGGTATGCGACGACAGGTGCATAGGCAATGTATTATATAAAGAAAACAGTGCCCTCTTTTAAGGAGCAGCTCAAGTATGCTATTGGAATCGGTATAAGGTTTTTTCCATTGTCATCTGCTGGTGCAAGAGTGATCCAATGAAAGCATCTTGTCATATACCCCTTACTCCGTCCCCCACCCCCATTTTCACAACCCCCCAATTATAGTCCTGGCTGAGCATCTACTGCTATCTTGAATACTCTCATTAAACTAAAGAAATATACAACACTTTTCCCAAAGAGGGTAGGTTACATGATATATACAAAATATTGCACTGCTACTTTGATTTATTTAGACTACTAAGATACCTTCGTCGTGTATACACTGCACGGCCGTCAACATCTGCCTCCAGTAAAATAAGATGTCCTCTTTCTGTACTCGCTTACGCCTCAAGAAAGATGCAAGGTCAATGGACCCACACTCCATCACTAGGTAGATATGAGACTGGCTTATTTCACTGAAAGTAAGAGAAAAGGAGAGGCACTTAAAGTACACCACTCAATGCACCTCACTCAGAGGGATGGGAGCAGGAGGTTGGTTTATTTTGGACATCATTGTCAGATTATGAGGAGTTACGAAGAAAGAAGTCGGCTATTCGACATACAAAGTGTGGAATAATGAGTTTTGAGGAACTTCTTAGGCAGCCATTGTCTTTGAAATAATGAGTTAATCCTTATAAGTCATAATTTGACACCACCAGATGGCACAAGTTACAGACATTTACAATTTTCGATCTTTTGTTGCAATGTCAGTGAAAATCCATTGGGACTTACTGGTGTATGACGACAAATGATGGTCAAAATTAAGACATTTATCATTTTATATTACGATTCGAAAAATGGTGCTATCATAACGCCGCATTATGAATTGCTTCCACATTAGAACTTTGTTGCCAAATTAATCATGTTCCATCATCATCAAATAAACCTTGTATTAATGTCTCCAGCATTAACTGAATTTAATGAGCCTAAAGGAATAGAGAGGTAATGAAATCAATAAATAGCTTAGAAACAATCTGCGATGATTATCAATGCTCATCAAACGTGGATAGACTGTCTGATTAATGTCACTGTATGAAACAGACAAATATGAAAAGATAAGAAATTGTTAGCAACAATAAATATCCTTCTGCACGACTCACACTGCACGACTGATCACAACCAGACTCTGCTTACGACTATGGCTGAACTGCCAGCTTCAGTTGGGAATACTGAACATGTAGCATTCTCCAGACTGGCGGTGTTGCAAGTGATTCACGACTGAAAATGTACAGTTTTATCAAATTGAACCAATCACAGGTTAATATCTTTGCATGTGACCTAAACGAGCTCGCGCCGTTTAACTGCGAACAGTCATTGTGTACATTGATCAGTGTGTGGGGGTCAGTTGTAAGACCTTGGGTCTTCGTGACGATCAGAAACTAGATCCAGGCAGTCGCGTTGAGTCGGACCTTGGACAATTTACTTGTAAACTATACTGAGATGAAATACACCTGAGAGTAACTTACTAGTCATACAGCTTAATGATCGGATCCTTGTTCTGTAATCTTTGTAACACGGTTATCTCATTCTTATAGCTCTGTATGATGACATCATCCGCACATTCCAAGTCGACATATTTCACAGCAAAGATCTTCTTTGAGCTTTCGTGTAGTACTTGATACACCTAAAAAACAACAAAGTCAAATCAAGGAAGAATGAATATTATATAATTTATTAATGTCAAGGAAGCACCAGACAATATTGACAAAGTTTATCCCCCCCCTGGCTTGTTTTCTTTTCTATAATCAGGAGTGAAATCTATTGTTCTGCTGCTGCTGAAAAATAGTAATATTAACATCACCCTAGATTAGAAAAGTATCTTACACAATGTGACTTTACAAATATTAAACAGTGACTTTAAAAATACTACACTATTTTGCCACAGATGGTTTTACTATCACACAGCCTGGAAATATTGTTTTTCGGGAAAAAGAAAATTTGACAATGTACAGAAAGGTCAAAGTCCGAATCAAAGAGTTTGAAATAGACCTACCTTGGAAGAACCTCCTTTACCAATGACTTTTATGATGCTGTAATTCACACCTTTGACATGGATTTGGTTTTTCCTCTCAGACGACGGAACTTGAGACATTCCCTGGTGACTGTCAGTATGAACAGGAGGAGGTTGTTGAACTTGAGGTTGCAAAGAATAAGTTGTAGTCCTTCCAGGCTGGTTTACTTCTTCTGACCTGTTGTTAGTAGTACTGGAGTGATTTGGCTGTTGATGGGGCTGTTGATGGGGCTGTTGATGGGGCTTTTGATTTGGCTGTTGATGCGGCTTCTCCGTTGCAGCCTCTTCCTCCTTCCTCGTCTTCCCCGGTTGCACGTCATATGATGCCAAGTTTAAGAAAAAAGGAAATCTTGGACCGGTTGTTGATGTCTGCCTGAGGTCATCGGTCGGTGGCGTTTCTACGGTGATACCCGAGTCCCCATCTTCAGTTATAGCAGACAGTTGTGGTTGTGGTGGTAAATCCAGTGGCCTGTTTCGTGGACTCTTTTCTCTAGGTTTGTTGATTGACTTCTTCTTCTTCACATTTCCATCCGTATCATCATCCTCATCATCGTCGCTGCCAGTATTTTTCAGAACGAGTTTTTGTCGAATGACCCGTTGAGGCAGACTTCTCGTTCTGAATAAAAAACAATGTAAAAATATATATAGTCAGTTAGGACCCTTTGAGGCAGACTTCTCGTTCTGAAAAAAAAACAATATAAAAATATATATAGTCAGTTAGGAATGTCTTTTTTTTTTGGTTGTGTGTTACCGATAAACAAAGAGTGTTGGTAAAATTGGTAGTGAAAGTTTCTTTGAAAGCATTTACTGGGGAAGAGTTACATTCAGTTCCAGGATATCTGAATTGGGATATTTTACAGCATACTCACTGGACAAAAAGTTTCTTGAAGAATGACACTTAAATGATGCTTGAAAAATAACTTTAACTAGGCCTATCATCATTCCTATCCAACTTTTTTTCTGCGCTTTAACAGTCAAGACAGACATACACAACTTCCCAATCCCCCCACCCCCCCTGCCTGCACTGCCTCCTACAACAGTGTAGTTTTTTATATTTTAAGAGGGAGTGTTGACAACAACTTTCAGCTGTATAAAGATTGACTGTCATGAAATACTGTAAATACAATGCTCCTTTAAAAAAATATACAGTAGCAGTTAAATCATAGGCATACACTTTTGTAACACAAGATAAATCATTCTCTGTTCTAATCTTAGTTGTATTGAAAAATGAAACCAAATAGCACAAACCTAGGAGTTATTGTGCCTCCAGCTGAAGGTGCCACTTTGGTGAAAGCTGAATGGTTGCCATGTTTAAAAAACCCTTCTGTGTAGATAAATGGAAACGGACAAAAATTATCAAAATTTTCTTTATCTCTCAAACTTTGATAAAGAAACACATATCACTTTTGGAACCATTTTTGTAAAATAAGTTTTGTAGCTCATATAGTTTGGAGTGACACGTTACGTGATGTGTCGGACATTTTTGTCTACCTATCTCATTCTTTGGAAACAAATGCCAACTCATCACTGGAAAATGTTGGCAATTATCTTACCAACCATAGCAGATGGTTTAAGACTCCACATATAGCCATACCCTCAGAAGCTCTTATTTTAGTGGTACTATAGAGTAGTTTGCTCTTTCATTCTGTTTAAACTGGGAACATTACAACCATATCCACCGTGTAAAAGGCTATAGATTACATGTGCCTCACAGACACGCTAAACCTTGCATTATGTGAAACCTTGAGCATTTTTTTAAAAGAAACAATTCTTGTGTGCCGTTATTTAAGTGCCGTTATTACCCCCCACAATCAGAAGTAAGTCTTCTGAGTTCATCACAGTGGAGAAATGTGCCCTGTGGAAAATGCAAGGAGTTCAAGATGGTTCAAAGCAGTTCACGCATTGCACAATGACTGTTGCTAAGGGATATATACGATGTGCATTGGCTACAATACACATTACTATATGCAGAAACGTTTTTGTTAATGAGTTTGTGTCAATACAATACACATCACTCTTACATTAGAATCTATTTGTGTTTGCTCCAAAGAACTTGTTACCCAACTGATATACTAGCCCATACCCTCAACACTCACACATTATTTTTTGACAGGATTTTCTTACCTTTATTTTGACTTTTTTCTTGTAAACTGTTAAAACCAGCACCAACTCGTCTAATAGCTTCCTTCAGGTTGTCTTCTGTTGGGCACAAGATACAGGCCTTCTCTAATATGGAAATGCACTTACTTTTGTCACCTGCAGGGTAGAAAAACAAAGATTATAAGTGGCTACTTCAAGAAGACCTTGCAAAATTCAAAAGTAAAAACTGACTAGAAAATTATCAAGGCATCATGATTGATGCATGCTCCCTCCACTGTGCATGAATACATTAGTGTTCTTGTAATCAAAGATAACACTGATATCCTCCAATCTGGTGGAGAGAAGTGGGTTCTAGAAAGCTCAGATTTGTGGATAAGTACATCCAGGTCCTAGCATGACAATGACTGTACAATATCCGATACATTTGTGAATTTTCAGGTCGATGGGAACATCTTGCTCAGCTGGGATGTATGTTCCAGGCATTATGATTGAGTGGAGATGAGTTACAGTGTGTGTTTATATATGAATGCTACATGTGAAGGATGCTGGGTGGAGCAGGTGTTCCATTACATCAGTGGTATCTACTACTGTCTCAAGGAATCATCTTTTAACTGTTCAGTATTCTAATGTTGTATACCTTGATCAAGCTCAAACTGAGCGGCAGCCAGGTGCACCGCCGGGAGGCTTCTGAAATTTGCTCTGGCATATCGCAGCAGATATCTGGCTTTCCCGTCTGAATTTAACTTTCTGTTCACGAAAGAAGGAAGACAATGACCAAACTGTGAATGGGAGTTTCTTACTGTTACGATTTTGGGAGATTAAAGCAATACAAAGATTACAATCAAGACTTTTTAATGGATGAAGACACAAATTTGGTTGTCCAAGAAATGCAACAAAATAACAAAGAATGATCAAAATATACACTGTAGGGGAAAGTGTTTAGGTTTTGTGAATAACGCACAAGCTTTTGGCCACTAAAACTCCCCATTGGGTGGATCATATGCCTACCACAATTTTGTATTAATATCAGTATCTCCATGGCACTGGAGGTGTGTAGGTTGATACCAATTGATAATTTTACCTATTTAGGGGTATTTAATAACATTGCAATCTGAAGTTGATATATAAACAACTAGCTGCCCACTAGATGACCTCCAAAGCTGAATTTGGTTACAGTCGGAACTGGAATCTGGACAACTGTAAACTACCATTAATAACTTAATAACTCATGAATGTGACGTTTGGCGATGACTCATGCAACCTTACTCACTAGAAGTGTAGTAACTACAACTACTACAGTAATGGTGATGTTATTTTGTGGATGACTAGTTGAACTATTACAGTACAAATTTACCATCATAAGTTAGATCTGCACAGCATACTGAACATGGCATGACTGGGTATTCACAACTATGTGATCTACTCACCGTTTAATATCTGCTGAGTTGATAAATATATTAGCCAGAGCTTCATTTGCCTGTTTGTTCTCTAAGGGTATGCTCTCTCTAGCCTTCCTGTAAACTTGATCCAAGTAGAGCAGACTATCTTGCTTATCGTTGGCCGAACTGCTTTCCTCGACCTGATTCAGATACTGCAGCCAATCTTCCGGTCTGTTCCCGTTCTGAACGATTTGCGCCATCCATGATTTATGGTCTAAGGAATACATCAGAAATGAATCGAAACGATTGAAATATACCTCTAGGACTGCAAACTGGACGACGTTAGTTTACTGTGTCACACCGAATGACGTGCCACGCCACAAGTTACATTGATTCATCGCAATAATTACACCTCAAAACAAATTAAACTGCAGACAAAATTGATCATGATCTGGCATTGAAGTCGTCTCTCAGATTATTGGACTGGTCAGTAAATATACTACACTTCAAACTAAAACTAAATAAAATAACTAAAGCAGAGCTACTTTAATGGCCAAAAAAACTTAAAAATCACCAACTAATCAAGGAGTAACATTTAGTGCCGAAGTGCTATCACATGTGCCAAAATGTGTGATACAAGTCAGGTTATATTTTTTAACAATCTGCAAACCTTTACTGTTAGTAAAATATATATATTTGTTGGTCACAAACCTGGTATGTGTGCAAGCCTTGCCCAGCTTGTTAGGGTTCCCGTTGTGGTGACTGTTGTGGACGTATCTAAACTTGATGTTGTCGCCATTTATCTTTCCTACAAGAGGAAAATAAAATACAAAATGGTATCAGATTGAGAGTTCAGTCACATGACTGACTATACTTAAAACCGTTACAAATTCATCCTACTCCAGTGTACACATAGGCCTACTGTAGTTGTACCGGTTAATTCTAAACATTATGACATAAACATGATGAATGAGATCATATTCTGCAAATGCATCTCTTT
>KN882956.1:36736-48504 GCA_000934455.1 Apostichopus parvimensis
GGAGGGAGGGAGGGAGGGAGGGAGGGAGGGAGGGAGGGGGTTACAGAGGTTGCTAATGTCTACTATTACTGTGGAGTTTCATTTGATTCTTTCTGCCTTTATGTGTTTTTCACTCAGGGGTTATTCAACTTGTTAAGTCCTCAAGGTTTTTGCTTTTATAGTTTAGTCCCTCTCACTTTGTCAATTTGCATAATTACTCTTTCTACTTTGATATAAAACATGAATATAGAATTAATATGAATGTTCTATTATCACAGTCAACCAATAATATCCATTCACCATAACCTTGACTGAGGACAAACAGTTCCTTAATCACTTCCACACTACTTTAAACAATTTAGCTTTACAACCATAGCTGGCAATGTATTCATATCAAATTCCAATCATTCTAAAGAGGTATTTAAGTATGCAGAAATAATGTAAGAATGCTCTCAACTACAGCAAAGTAAAAACACTTTTACTTTTAGTTGATAATAAATGACTCACCTTGAAAGCACCCATATCAGAGAGCAGGCAAGCACTCTGCATTTTGGCCCTCAATTCGGCCCCCTCTGAGGTTGTACCTAACTTAGCTAAGACCTCTGCATGTTCCTCTAACATATCCTCAGTCATAGGAGCAGGATCCTAGCAGAGAAAAGTAGAAAAAAATCTGTGTCAAAAACTGGACTCTATAACCTAGTCCTAGACACTCCCAGGTATCAAACTGGGACACTTCATTAATGTAGAATACACTCCCAGATATCAAGGCTGGACTATAACCTAGTGCTTATACACTTCCATCTATCAAACTGGGGTCTCTACTCTCTTCAGTAAAGTAGAACACACTACCAGTATCAGGCTGGATTCTAAAACTAGTGCTTATACACTTCCATTTATCAAACTGGGACACTTCATCAAAGTAGAATACACTCCCAGATACCAAAGCTGTACTGTACCTCAAAGTGACATTCCATCGCAGTAGCATACAGTCACACATATCAAAGCTGTATTACCAGGTGTCACAGATGAACTCGTAACGTATACTCAAACTTATTCAACACTTGGCAGACAATACTAACATTTTATCTTTATTTGCCTGAGCATGAGACTCACTTGTGTAACAGGAATGTACAAATCTTCATCCGAGTTCAGTAGCTTAAGTTCTCCA
Organism: Apostichopus parvimensis; assembly: GCA_000934455.1. Taxonomy (NCBI): domain Eukaryota; kingdom Metazoa; phylum Echinodermata; class Holothuroidea; order Aspidochirotida; family Stichopodidae; genus Apostichopus; species Apostichopus parvimensis. The sequence continues at coordinate 37,884 of KN882956.1, forward strand.
CAAACTTTCAAACGCCCCTCCGGTTTTGATATTTCTTCGCTCTCCTGTATGACTGCATCGTCTTCTGGACCCTCCTCATTCTCCATCTCGCATTCATAAAATTCGTCCTCACTTTCAGAGCCTCTTGGCTCACCCTCTTTCGCTGCTACTTTCCTATCTGGTTGGACATTACTGCTGGTATCGGAATCCTCTGCTGAGGCAAACGAGGTGGTTGAAATGTTTCTATCAGCCTCTTTTAAGGACTGCCTCTCTTCCCTAGCCTTCTTCCTCGCTATACAACAATTAAGCATCTTCAAGAAGATGAGGGCAAAAGAGAAAAAAAACAAGGTCAATTATACTTTCAAGCTCTATGCTCTAAAACTTTAATTTTCTACAATACCTCTTGATGTCAAAACTGGGGATCATCTTTTTGGTTTCCTATTTTCTCTCCCAATAAAAGGTTGAAATCCTGTATTCAGACACAGGTGCACACATACTTTAAATTTTTTCTTTTGTAATAACCAAATACAAACAGATCTCATGAAATAGTTAAGCACAACAATTTCAGTTCATTATGATTACGGATTTTAATGGTCATTCCAAATATTGCTACCAAACAATTTCTGCATAAATGTCAGAAATGTGACTAGAATACACATTTAAGGAGTACTTAAAAGAGTTGAGTGCTACAAGGGCACATGTCACATGACCCTCCGTGGTTGGTACGTTTTTTAGTGTGTCTCCTCATTGACATAGTCTGTCATGGTTAATGTATATGCCAATGCTACTACGATCCCAGCAACCCACATAAGTAGTAACTCTACAAATTATTTGTGTTTCATCCCTGTAAACTCTTGGTCTAAGTATTAATTTGACCAGGTAGAGCCTCTACCTCTGCAAGGTTTTGTTCATAAGCCACTAAACCCACTTTACCAATGTTTAGTCAATTTTATAAAAATCATGAAAGTGATATTTGCAGAATGCTTGATATGGTCACACTCTTGGTGAGTAGAGAGAGATTGATAAAACCACAGAATTCTCATGTGAATGGGAACACAAACCCAGTCACTGGAAAAATGAAATGGATAGAAACAATTAAGATCTCAAAAAGCAGCAAATACACATAAGCTTAATATTCAAACACATGTTAAACTGGATAAGAAGGAAGCCTAATGGCTTACTTGTAATTTTTGGTGAACGAGGCAGCAGGCCATATTGGGTGCAGTTCCCGATATCCTGTTCAATGGAGAAAACAGTGTAAAGAACGTTGATATCCTCATGGCAGCACACACAAGAACAATAACCTTAAAGGAGGATAGGATGTTCATTAAAACCTTCAACATGATTTTTTTTGTAATAATTGCAAGCAAACCCGCTGTTCATACACCTGATGGTAACATTGTGACCAAAATCTGCCCGAAGTTAAAGAACTTCTATATTGGTCTAAAAATCACATTTGTACATTAAGTTTCCTTATCGAGATGATGAAGAGATCATATTCGCCTATACTTGAAGGCCACTTATTTTGTTTCAAATAGGGGGTGATGCCATGGGTCAAAGGTCAGCACAACATTTCTGGAGAATAATACCGTGTGCTTAATGTATCAGCTTGTGTAGTTACTGATGACAGTAGGGCCTATGATGTAAGGCAAAGACTACACTGAATGTATTGATTAAATTACTGTGCTGTGACAAAGTAATCATTCTTCTAGCTAGTAACTTGTATTCTACACACACACATCATTTTTGGCGGGAATTACTTGCTTGTCAAGAGGCTCTGTTAGGTCAGACTCACCCGGGTAGTTTGTATTTATTCTCCCATCTGTATCGCATTTCTAGAACAAACTCGTGCCAGAGGTATGCTACTGCTTTAAGTCCACCATGTGCACTGTTCAGTACGCACATAGCCACAGTTAACTTGTATGTCAGACTGTCTCTCGGCGCCGCCTTGAAGTGACGGTATCTTTCTGGCTGTAAACAAGCAAAATGTCAAAGGATTAAAAGATGGCGTCCTTTATTGCTTCATACACCGAACATATTATGTTTGAATGGTGACATCTTTCTTATGACAATGAAGGTTTTCACAACGGTGTATTTTGTTGTGCCAAAAATGCTAAAATAAACTGCAAAACTACAACATCATAACAAAGTTAATCTCAACAATTGAACAAATGGATGACCTTTTAAACAACAGTTATTCACTTTCTAGTATCAAACAAAAACAGGACCATATTACAAAGATCTTTATAATCATCTTTTACAAATCAAATTGTCAAGATGTCATATACTTTACTATGTAACATCTGATTGGATATCGTATACTTTACTATGTAAAACCTGCTTAGATGTCATATACTTTACTATGTAATACCTGCTTAGATATCATATACTTTACTATGTAATATCTGCTTAGATATCATATATTTTACTATGTAATACCTGTTTAGATATCATATACTTCACTATGTAATGTTTGCTTACATATCATATACTTTACTATGTAATATCTGCTTAGATATCATATACTATACTATGTAATATCTGCTTAGATATCATATACCTAACTATGCAATATCTGTTTAGATATCATATACTTTACTATGTACTACCTGGGAATCCAATGACTGTTGTCTCAGTAGGTCAGAGGAAGATGATTCAGGCAAGACAGTGGCATCAGGAAAAAGATACTGAAAGGAAATCAAATAGCAACATATAACTTACAAACATTAAAAATGTAATCAACAAAACATGAGGTTTGATCACAGCCAACAAAAGTGAATGTTTTCCTTGAATGTGTCGATTATCATGTACTAGGACATCGAATATACCATTAGTCCAAGTACCCTAAAAAGGCATGTGCTTGTAAGAAGTTCACTGAAATGAGCAGAACAATTGTCTTATATCCCATCTAATCATCATCTCAGGGTTTAAAGTAGATGGTAGGGTAGGGGTGGGGGGGGGTTATGAAAGGGGAGGAGTGGGGTTTGATTCCTTAAAACGATACTTATTCTCTCAGAGCAGCTGATGTGTAATGATGATTTGTCTTTAAATGTCACATACTTTAGAAGATGTTATCTGTGTATTCAAACCTGTAAAACATCATTCAGCAAGTCACTGGAGAAGGGCGGGTCCACTGGTCTCTGTCTACTGCGGATCTTTGACCTGGCCGAATGGACCACGGATGATATCCCAGGAAACTGGACCCTTCCAGGGTCTGTTAATTTCTGTAATGCATGTGTTATCTGTTCTGTTTGCTCTGAATATGACAAGATATGATGAATGTATGTTCACAACTAAATACCTTACACAAGAAATTTCACATTAATTTATCGTACTATTCCATAAGGGATAAAAGCGGTTTGATAAAGTTAACACACTATCGATGTTAGTTATGTGTTTCTCATCAATTCACTGAATCAGTCATTCTGAGGTAACACCATCAAGCCATCAACATCTGAGGCTTTGTGATTCCTTGCCTTGTCCAACAATAATGTCCCTTCTACTAACATCAGCATATATTGCAGTTTGATCATAAATTTGCCAAGATATCTAACAGCTTACTCAAGCCTTTCAAGCAAGCAGAAACAGCTTGAGAATGATTTAATTTGGTAGAAACAAATATCAGAGCCATGTGTAGGGAAGCATGTTCAAACTGTTGCATATTTAATTTCATTTAAATATCATTCATGATATTGATAATAAATCATGACTTTTTATACTATTCTTGGCACAATAATTTATGGCAGATAGTTTGCATGGATTCTTTAAGCTATAAGAATTGTAATGATAAAGTGATAATATTTATATATATATTTATTTGCAAATTTACCTTCATCCTCCTCTTCAAAAGCCATCTTGCCTAGCAACTGGTCCAGTGTATCTGTATTATGACATAACTTGAGTAGAGAGATGAGATAGTCACCTGTGAACAAACCGTATGAAAACTGCATCAACAGATCAGACAACGCTTCAATGGCTCATTAGAGAGATTTTTGTGGGTCGGATCACTAGTCGGGGGGGGGGGGTAATGGTTCAATCAGGGCATTTTTACATTCAGACAATGAGGAAATAAACCAATGCTACAGGTTTACACAACAGACCATGGGTGGTTTATTAGCACATTCCAGGGTTGAGAGCTAGTTGAATATATACTTTATAATCTAAATATGCCTCTGAATACACCAATTGACATCTTAACATTTCATTTTTATCTGGGAGAGGCACCCCACTCCACTGAACCTGGGAGTCGGCTTCAGTGATCCCAGCAAACAAAACCTTCTTTATGAAATCCTTGATTCAACTCTGGCTCTTGCATAAAGGTTCGACCCCTATACCTAAGTCAGTCCAGGGAAATTTAGAATTTGCCAATCCCCTGCCTCCAACATTTGAAATTGTGTGCACGCCACTGTTGTACCTATACACACCATTAACAAACAACTGCAATAAGCCTCTGAGAAGTAAACAGTGTAAGAATGATAAATACCACAACAAAGTGAATGTCCAAGCTAGGATCCCTATCAGATCAATTTATCTTGTATTCATATGGAAAGCCAAACATTCCTGTTTGCTAAGCAATTAGATAAGTCATTAAATTGTAAACGCATGTGTGACTGCAATGATACTTTACCTAGGAGTCCTTGCATATTCTGAACAGTGTTGATCCTACTGGACCACAAAGGAGCTTGAAGAGCCTCCAGATCCCTGCAAGAGATAAACATTGAATGTTGTTGATAGGTTATAGAGGCAGGGTGGGGGGGGAGGGGGTACTAGGCCAATGATACCAGCCTCCAGATCCCTGCAGGAGATAAACAACGAACGTACTAGATAGATTATAAGGGGAGGGGGGCACTAGGCCAATCATACCAGCCTCCAGAGCACTGCAGAAGGTAAACATTGAAGATACTATGTAGATAGATTGTAAGGTGGGGGGGGGGAGCATTGTAAATCCTTTCTGGGAACTAGAAGCAATCATAGGTAGCCCGTAAAATTAATCTAGAAACATCTATTATCTACACGTCTGGTGGTAATTAATATGAAATACTAGTTAATGGTAATTAGTGCTACCAGTTGCTGATTTGAGTGAGGGATTCCACCAGTAAAATATACCCTGAATATCAGCTACACATGTAGGACATGTATGTGCATGGACTCATCAGGCTTATGTTACTTGTTATGATACTTGTACCGTTGAAGAGAAGGTAGCAATGGTTTAAGCTTTGCCTTTCTTTGTCAGTAAAAGCACAACTTACGAGTAGACATCGTTGTCGACTACCATGTCCTCCGTCAATGAGGGCCATGTCGCTGAAAGGTAGAGGGTTCCTATGGGATCTGCTGTGGCACCAAATGGCAGTGACTGGAATGTGGTGAACCCTTCTTCACTAACATATGTGTCATCCACATCTACCGTCACGGTGAGAAACGAAACAATAAAGTTAAAATATAGACTTCACTAAAACAACTAATGATATACAGAAATGTCATATTATAAACTATGATGTAACAGAAAAAGGCATCACATATAGGATTTACAGAGACATCACATTGTATCTATGATAAACAGAGACATCACACTGTATCTATAGTATACAGAGATGTCACATTGTATCTATGGTATATAGAAATATCACAGTATATCTATCAGAGACAGAAGCATCGCAGTATATCTATCATATGCAGAGACGTCACATTGTATCTATCATATACAATGACATCACATTGTATTTATAGTATTCAGAGACATCACATTGTACCTATGGTATATAGAAATATCACAGTATATCTATCAGAGACAGAAGCATCACAGTATATCTATCATATGCAGAGACATCACATTGTATCTATGATATACAGACATATCACACTGTATTTATAGTATACAGAGACGTCACATTGTATCTATGGTATATAGAAATATCACAGTATATCTATCAGAGACAGAAGCATCGCAATATATCTATCACATGCAGAGACATCACATTGTATCTATGATATACAGAGATATCACATTGTATCTATCATATACAGAGACAACATTGTATCTATAGTATAAGAAATATCACAGTATATCTATCATATACAGAGACATCACAGTATATCTATCAGAGCCAGAAGCATCGCAGTATATCTGTCATATGCAGGAACGTCACATTGTATCTATCATATGCAGAGACATCACATTGTACCTATGGTATACAGAGACATCACATTGTACCCATGGTAAATAGAAATATCACAGTATATCTATCAGAGACAGAGACATCACAGTATATCTATCAGAGACAGAAGCATCGCAGTATATCTGTCATATGCAGAGACGTCACATTGTATCTATCATATGCAGAGACATCACATTGTACCTATGGTATACAGAGACATCACATTGTACCCATGGTATATAGAAATATCACAGTATATCTATCAGAGACAGAAGCATCACAGTTTATCTATCACATGCAGAGACATCACAGTATATCTATCAGATGCAGAGACATCACATTGTATCTATCATATACAAAACATCACATTGTATCTATGATATATAGAAGCATCACAGTATATCTATCGTATACTGCGATATCACAATAGAACACTGGTACGCTTAGACATGATCATTGTCACATTGAGACACAAAGATATCTCATTGAATATTTGATACACATAGACATCATCACAGAGATATCACTGACCTGGGAACTGTAAGGGCCATGAGTACTGAGTCCAGTCATTCAGTACATATGTAAATCGAACAGCCACAGTGACAGTGCCTCTATCTGAGACTTGTGATGCCTGAGAAAACAGGACATAACATGAAATGAATAAATCAATAAATAAATGGATCTGGAAATTTATCAAACATAGTCAACTTTAGAACCAAAAGTGAAATGAATTACATTATTCCAAAACTAAGGTAAAATATCCTACAGTAGCTGTCTCAGCAGTATTATTAGGATAATATTTAACAGATGAAACTTCCAAGCAAGAAATTAATTTAAGCATTTCATCGGTTTGTTGAGGAGGTGATACACGACAGACATACCACAAATGTACAATTTATGCCCTCTGATAAGAAGAGGTACTTACAATTTTGGATTTGAAAACATTTAGCAGACCCTCCAAATGGTTGTACTGATGAGGTATCCGTTTGAGATGAACCATGTCGAAATTAGTTCGCAACCTGGGTATTTCACAGATTCCAGTGTACATTCTGCGCCACTTCTGTTGTATTTGAGCAAATATCGGCACAGAACTGAAGGGATTGATCAGACAGGAAGGGATAGAGGGTGAGTGAATCAGTAATAACATTACATGTTACCATGCTTTGACTATTGATGATTTCAAGCGATCAGCAATGGGCTTACTTTCTGAGTAGTTTATTTTGGACCACTTGGTTTAATGGACAAATCAGTTAGTTGACTGACCTTAAACAAACACGACAAGGAATACAGACCTACAAGCCAAACATGAGCATTCAAGCTTCCCAATTAGAGTAATTGTCTTTAAAGTTTCAGCATTTGACCTCTTTTGACCTTTGATCTCAACAAAAAGCAACAGAGCTCTTGAAAAAAAACTATTGCTTGCTACCTTGTGGCATTATCATGGCATTAATATAGCCACATATTCAGAGAATTAGGTAATGCGGCAATCAACCTTGTGCTGATAACAGGTTAGCGATAGTGGTACTACACTCATGCCTTAATATAACTGGATAACCATATTACAAGAATACTTTTCTGTTGTATTCAATGATTCAAGTAAAAGTTGCACGAAGAATAGGAACAGATAACCCCCCCCCCCCCCAGCTTCAATATATGCAAACAAGCTCAGACAGGACTGCCAGCACTAGGCCTAGCAGCACATTTCAGAATTTTGTAGCAGATTTATTTGAAGTTTGTTGACTTCACCAATACAGGATGTTGCACCATTATAAACTGAAAACTGTGAAAATTAAATGATCCTGTGTTTTTGCAGGATATCACGTTGTTGTGATAACAGTTAATATCAGCAGGATAAATGAAATCTGAGAGCATGTGTTGACACTAGGCACTAGGCTTTATTATTAGAACATATTAGAAAGTGGAAAAATCAATACCAGCTGGTGTTATTGACAGCTATAGTCAGAGAACTCAACAGAAGGTTGCATTTACTCTCGCTGAGTACAGCATCACTGTTAGCAGCTGGAATTAGCACAACAAAATGCCTCAGTCCGTACCTGGCAAAACAGAAAAAGATTCAAAACAGAACAGATTCAAAGTTTAATTTAAATATCATATCAAATAATATTCGGATGTTAATTTTATGTTCTGGAAATCAACAAAGGTCTTAATTATTACTGTGATTGACAATGGAGAATAGAGGATATATATCTGCATAATTTAACATATTATTAATACACATGATAAAACACAACATGGGAACCCTGCAATCTGTTAAACTAATTCAGTGCTATCATGTTTAGTGTTGCACCTATACTGTTACTATCGGCTTTTGCCAATAACCTATTTGTCAAATTAAGAGACTTCCCTTTAAAAGATTCTTCCTGACAAGTGTACACACAAGGAAACTGATTGACAAACGGAAACACTTACCATCGACACAAACAATGAGCTCGTGGTGGAAAATCATTTTCTGAAGACATCATGTCCTCCAGTGATTGGGGAAGTGTGTCTGTTAAAATAAAAAAAGTATGTAAAATTTCACAAAAATGTCCTTATCATTCTATTTATGGAATATGGTGTCTTTACAACAAAGATCAAAGAATTATTCAAAATACCCTTCTCATCCTCCAATACTTCTGTTTTTTTTTATCAAAGCATATACCCATACTACTAATCGCTAATATTGTTGTATTTACTCATAGCATTTACCTTTTTCTTCATTTTCTTCCTGCTCGAGTGTCAGCTTTTCTTCGACACCATGTTTTAATCTATGCTCGCTAATTAGAAAACGAACATTAGCAAAGTTTACTTCTTGTGACCTTTCACTCCATTGGGCATTTGTTAAATCTCCCTGAAAACAAACATAACACTGATGATGTTTAATGTATGGTACACTTACAGCGGTTATGTGTGTGTTTACAGAGCATTTCAATTGAGGTGTGACTAGTGGAAATGGTTATAAAACACAGTTTAAAGGTTTAAACGTTTAAGGACACTTATGGACAACATTGTTCTAATCGCTCCCATGGGCATTAGAAATCATGAAATTAACTTCATGTCCCATCGAGATCCATCAAAGACTGATCTTTTAACAAGTCTTTTCTTAATTCTAGATTATTTACGAATAAACAATACCTAATTATGCAAACTGATGATGGCAAAGGAGTCTAATTTAATGTGATGTTATTCCTTTGTTTTTTACAAACTTCACTGAACACAGGTTTGTGGCCTAAAGCAATTCTTTGTTGTCTTCTCTGAAAAGAGGAAAATCACATTATTCAAATGATATATGTGGGCTTGTAATTAGGTGTTTACTAAAATAAGAAATTTTGATGAGCACGACACTCCACATCATAGTTTGCACATATTTAATGAGTTTCCCAGATTTATCAAAATCTTCAAATGTGTGTATCTTGGAAACAAAAGGAGCTTTGCAAAAAATTTGAACAGATTTTGAATGAGATTATCAAAAACAACAAATTTACTGAATATGGGACAAATTGACCTGCTGTCAGTAGTACTTTAACACAAGACTTTGAAACTCAGGACAACTCAAATTCTTTGAGAATTGATAGGATGTTCAGACATAAGAATATATGTGGCACGATACCACACATTACACTTTCTTTGTCCTTTCATTCTATCGACACAATTTCTTTACACAAGCATCACCTTTCATAATAATCTGAACCCCCAATTATTATTTATTTAAATTGTCCAATTAATTTATTACCTTTTGTAGTGGTCTTGCCCTTGGGACTGATGTGAGCTTCCAGTCATGGATGACTTGCTCGAGGCGTGCCACAAATCTGTTGAATTGTGGAGAGAAAAAAAATGCAAATTTAAGGCATTAAGCACAATTTTATTTAAAAATGCCAAATGATGTAACTATTCTCATATGATCTCTTAGCCTTCTCACATGATCTTAAAGCTTTCTCGCATGATCTCATGGCCTTCTAGCATGATCTCATGGCCTACTCATATGATCTCATGGCCTTCTCATATGACCTCATGGCCTTCTCACATGATCTCATGGCCATCTCATCTGATCTCATGGCCTATTCACATGATCACATAGCATTCTCACATAGACTACTCATATGATCTCTTGGCCTTCTCATATGACCTTGTGGCCTTCTCACCTGGTTTAATGGGCTTGTCACATGATCTCATGGCCTTTCCACATGATCTCATGGCCTTCTCATCTGATCTCATGGCCTGCTCATCTGATGTCATGGCCTTCTCATATGACCTCATGACATATGCACATGATCTCAGGGCCTTCTCACATATTCACATAGCTTACTAACATGATTTGATAGCCTTCTATAATGATCTCATAGCCTTCCCAAGTGACCTCTAGGCCTTTTTTACATGACTTCATGGGTTTCTTGCATGTTCTCATAGCCATCTCAAATACTGTATCCTTGTCATATGCACTCATAGACTTTACTCATGAATGTAATCTCATAAATGTCTAAGATGAT
>KN882957.1:17997-32393 GCA_000934455.1 Apostichopus parvimensis
ACGAACGAACGAACGAACGAACGAACGAACGAACGAACGAACGAACGAACGAACGAACGAACGAACGAACGAACGAACGAACGAACGAACGAACGAATGAACGAACGAATGAATGAATGTATGAATGAATGAATGAACGAACGTACGTACGGACGAATGGATAAAGGAATGGACGAGAGAATGAACGAATGAACGAATGAACGATTGCATGAATGAACGAATGAATGAATGAATGAATGAATGGACGAACGTAAGGACGAATGGATAAAGGAATGGACGAGAGAATGAACGAATGAACGAATGGACGGATGAATGAATGGATGAATGAATGAATGAATGAACGAACGAATGAACGAACGGACCGACGAATGAAGGAATGAATCAATCAATCAATCAATCAATCCATCAATGAAAAATCAATCAACGATTCGTCGATCCGTCAATTTAACGATATATCGATAAAACGATATCAAATTATTCCATTATGTAGACAATTTCATGGACGTGTCTGAGGAACTGGTAGAGTTGACGGAAGAGTCAGAGAGGCTGGAAGAAGAGGATGTTGAAAATGCTGTGACAGTCTTCGAAGCTGTATCCATGAATCTGAGAGGAGTCGAAAATGAAACCGAAGACGTTTTAGATAATCTCTTTGTGACGGTGAACCAGTTATTACTTGCTGGCGAAACAGAACTCATGGAGGCACAGATGAAAGCTAAAACCTCTTCAAGGTATAAATCTTTATGTATCATATCTCCTCATCTTTTACAGATATTTATTTGTTTATTCAAACATGTATATACGTTTTATACACAGTTATATGGGTATAAATGGTATAGAATAAATGTTAAAGGTGTTGATCGTTTTTAAACAAGAGTGTCTGCTTCATCAACATTGCTCGCGTGGATTCTCTTCGGCACCCTGCAAACCAACAAAGCCATTCCTAATCACTGAGAAATTTGAAAAGTACTCAATAAGGGAAATCTAGGTGGAACGATTAGTACAGTACCATATGATGCTACCGTATCAGAAGGTGAAGGGCGGGGGAGGTTGGGGGGGGGGGCTTTTTATGTCCAAGTTTCTACTTTTCTAAAATGTACAAATATCACTCTTTAATTGAAATTCTGACTTTCACGTCAAAAATTAGACCTATTATTAAGGAATGACTCTGTTTGATAACACAAGGGATTCAGCTGATTGATTTAGCATTGGCACGGAGTGTATTTCTCAATATAAGAAGTGAGCTGGGGACAGAAACATGTTCCTACATGTTCCCACTTTGAAAAGTATGCTTTTATATGATTATTCCTCCTTTTTTTTTGTTAAATTAAGAATCATCCAAGCGGTAGAGGAGACAGTGATGTCTGTACAAATTCAGAGTGAGGATTACATATCCAAGTCAGAGACATTCGATGTAGCTATCATTAAAGTAAACGAAGAAACGAGACAGTCAGACATCCAGTTCCCACAAGAGGAGAGCAAGGTTAGTTGCATTAATAACAACTGGTTACGCGGAGTATAGACTAATGGTGTGTGTGCAACATTTACGAGTGGAACGCAAACCCCCTATTACAAGTACAAAAAGCGCAGAGACACTGCTTACTCCGAGTATGAGTACAATGCCTCGAGTACAAGTATGAGAACGAGAGCAATGCCCGAGTACGAGTACAAAGTCCCAAGAACGAGTACGTAAACTTGGCTTAGTCCGAGTTTGAGTACATTATAAGGTTTCCTTTGACTACGAGTACAATGCTCCGAGTATGGGTACAAAGACCCGAGTACGAGCCAATTAGTTTCTCCGAGTACGAGTAGATAAGGTTCCTTTGACTACGTGTACATTACTCCAAGTATGGGTACAAAGCCCCGAGTATGAGTACGTAAACTTGGCTTACTCCGAGTTCGAGTAAATTATAAGGTTTCCTTTGACTACGTGTACAATGCCCCATCTATGGGTACAAAGCCCCGAGTACGAGCCATTTAGTTTCTCCGAGTACGAGTACATAAGGTTCACTGAGTACAATGCTCTGAGTATGGGTACAAAGCCCCGAGTACAATTACATTTATTTACTCTGAGTAGGCCTACGAGTACGAAATCCAAGAGATTTTCTTAGAGTATCAGTACAATATACTGAATACGATTAAGGAAAACATATTCGAATACGACCGATAACGTGTGGAATTATTAAACCTGCATGTTTTTATATTGTGTGCTACCACAGACAACGGACGGTGATATAATGGGTTTGGTACGTTAGTATACCCGAGAAAGATAAGAAAGCACTCACTCTGGTGCTACAAGGCAGAGACATTAACTGTCAGGCCATGTATACGTAAACAGTTAGCTGTGTTTGCGTTTTCTCGGTGGTCTGCAACAAGCTTATGAATACCCATATCGAGTACTGATACAAATATGGAAGTGATTGGTTAAAGCAAAACCACGTGCTAGCTGTTATTACTCAAAGGTCCCTATTTTTGGTGGGGAAGTAACGATTCTGTTTGTCATGAAATGGATAATTTCAACATGTGGGACTTGCACCTATGCACCATGTACACCATCAACCCCCCCCCCCCCCATCAGAACAATGCAATGTTGGAGGTATATGTGTATGCTCCATTATCACTTGGTCATATTTCATTTTAGTATTTCCTTTATGCATTCTTTTTGTTGTTGTTTTATTATTTTGTTTGGGGGGTTATCAACATTATTTATATGGTATACACGGTTATTACTGAATATACATATTTTCAGCTTGAGCTTACACCAACAATAGCGTCACAAGATTAGACGGAGGGACCATTGCATTCCCATCACCCTCAGTCTCACCCAACCTCTAATATAATTCATTCAAACCAGTAGGGTTTTTTTTGGGGGGGTGGGGGGAGGGGTGGATATCCGAATCTTAATTGTTTTCCTGTATGGAAATGCCATATGTAAATACTTCACACGTCAGAAACATTTGTTTTGCCTCGTTCACAGAAGAATGGAAACACTGATGATACTAATAACGATGGTGATGATGATGACGGCGCCGATGATACTAAAACGAAAATCGTTATCCCGATGGAAGCCATCAAGAACGCAACCAGAGTTCAGTTTGTGCTTTACAAAGACACAAGTTTCTTTCAGGTCAGTGTTATTATAGTCTATACTTGAGTATATTTTTAAGCATGGGATAGAAAGGTGGATGGGTGGGTTGATTTGGGTAGGTCAGTGGGTGGGGTGAGATGGGAGAGTGTGGGATGGGGTGAAATTAAAATATGAAGAGGGATGCTTAACAGATCAAAGTTTGCACCTTTATTCCCTCATTTTCTTTCATTAATATTATTTTACCGTTGCGTCGGCACCATTAATTGATGTTTTTTATACTCCCCCCCCCTCCTCGTTTTTTAGACTATTACTAACACCGAAGAGACTACAACACGTCCTCCGTGCGCAGACGAAGGAGAAGAAGGATGTTTACTCAAGTCACGCGTTTTAAGCAGTTTCGTAATATCAGCAAGTGTCGGAAACCAAAAAATATCTAACTTAGAAAATAAGGTTTCCAACACCTTCAACCACGTTACGGACGATAAATACCAGGTTATTATGTCATTTTTATTTCAATATTTCTTCTTCTTCTTCTTCTTCTTCTTCCTATATAGTGACAAAGTGATGAAACATTTTACAGGTGACTTCAATCATGAAGTTCTATACCCTGTAAACCAGGGGTCCCTAAGTGGGGTGCATGAACCTACAGGGGGTGCGTGAATCCATCCCAGGGGGTTCGTGAGACGTTTCTGAAAGTCAAAACTAGAGTACTTTTTGTTGAACTAAAGTCTAATATATCATATAATTTAGTAATGTTCAAAAGTCGTACCTATCGACAAACTCTTTTCGCGTTCCATACGCATATGTTTGCCAAAGTAGTATCCGTACCGTGCATGTGATATATAACTGAATTATGAAGCAGAAACAGACACTTGATCTTTTACGAAGCACTGTTGTGCTTATTATAGTATAATAGTGACTCAGATCGTGTCTCGAAAAGTTGGGGGTTCGTGGACAACCCTGACATCTACAGGGGGTTCGTGGGGGGGGGGGTAAAGTTAGGGAAACCCTGCTGTAAACGATATCAAACGACTTGCTTGTCTTAAGCTGTTTCAATGTTTGTTTGATTGTTGTAAAAGAGATGACTGTTGAGTACGTTAAGATATGCCGACAAATTTGTCACATTTTCCATTATTACTATAGACCAATATTACATCCCTATTTGCAATGTAATATTGTGCCACCGAATGTAGCCATAGCATTGTACATATGAAAATACCAGTATTATTTATGCAAAACATATTTGATCTTTGTGTAGATTTTTTCGATCAAAGTCAATTTTGTATTCTTTGCAGTTTACAAATAACAGTCAATGTGTCTTTTGGGATTTCGGTGCTGCCAATGGTAGAGGGGATTGGTCTACAGATGGATGTACCGTTTCCGCGACATCTAACAGCACTACCACCTGCGAATGTGACCACTTGACCAATTTCGCAGTCCTACTAGTAAGAACACACATGTATCATACACTTTAGAAGACTCTACCCAAGATCTTGGGCAAAATAAGTCTACATAAAACTGAACGTTATTACAGGTTTAAACAGTAATTGCATATGTAAAAGTTTTGAAACAAAAATAATTTGTTTTGTTAAATAATCGAAGAGACTCGTCGTATAAACCAATCCTTCATCACCAGGTTGGTCTATTGACATCAATATTGTATCGCATCGCCAAAAAGATAAAGAACGCGAATTGACGAGAACTGAATATGACGACGTTTCAATAATACTTTAGTGCGCATGCGTACGGTAAAACTATACCCGAGTTACCATACGTAACTATATATTAATCGTGATTGTCCCATTTTGGCAACGAAACTTTAATGCCCAGTACCAGCAAACTGAATTGTCCCGATTTTCTAAAGGTCTTTATGACGTTCAAACATTTCAAAATTTCGTTACGATAGGCGAACTAAAGAAGTACCAATGTATTAGTGTTGATATATAATCTCACAAATAGGATGGATCGCTGCATATTAGCCGCAAGACCTTCGCGGGGAATTGCTATGTAGCACTCTTCATAAAATGTTCTTCAAAAGAAGAGGGAGGGAGGGAGGGAAGGGATTCACTGAGTTTTCCACTTTTCAAAGAGATATGGTAACCCTAACTACTATGGAACGCGAATAGGGCAAACTTATTTCGTTGTCTAAACTAACTTTGTTGTTGTCTAAACTAAAGTTGTTGCTAGCTGCTGTTTTACCATGATGTTGCTCAAACTCACGTTGATGTCTAAAATTCCGTTGTAACTTACGTTAAACTTAGCAACGAAATAAGTTTTCCCTTTTCGCGTTCCATAAACTATGGACTAAACAAGGAATCAGATGGAAGGACAAGTCTATAAACTACACAGCACTGTGTTCTATAGGAATTAACGTGCACATTAAGTCTCAAACATATAAAGGGTTGGAGTAGTGCGGAGGGGTTGGGGGGGGGGTGCCAGCAAGGTGGTGGTATGTATAGGCGAATAAGTTTTGCGGAGGGGGGATAGAGAACAAGCCACAAAACGCACATGTATATCGTTAAAGATATTTTGGAGACCTTCATAACGATGCGATCTAAGATGATATTTGCTTAGGTGGAAATGAGGTTTTAATTAATAAGAAGGCTTGTTTCTCAAGATATTTGTGTATGTATATTTTAATCTTTGACATCCTAAATCAAGAAGATTGAGTCACAGAAGAACGTGTTATTGTTCCTTACAGGATATCTATGGCAACGCCGGCGAAATATCACAAGATCACAGGCTAATTATCACGTACATATCAATAGCAGGAGCAGGTCTCTCTTTCATTAGTCTGGTACTAGCTCTTGCCTCTTACGCATGCGCAGGGTAAGTAACATGGAACATTTACTTTCTACAAACCTTTTGTTCAAAAAAGACGAGATGATATTCTTTAAATTGCAAATAGGCGACCAATTTTCTTGGATTTTCTGTAATAAGAAACTTTTCATTTGGCTATACTAACAGTAAGTTTAAACAACGGTATACTTGTACACGATATTGAGATGATCTATTCAACTAGAGGATAGAAATTTCTATATTGTAGAATTCTAAATACGTGCTAATGTCACCGGCATATTCGTTATCAAATTGAATTATTGTTAAGATATACACTGCAAAGTTCGTTCTTTTGAAGATATATAACTCTTTGAATATAATTACAATACTTCCAGAAGTTATAACAGCTAGAAATTTCAACATTTGAAATAATTTAAGAATCTAACTAATACCCTAATTTCTTACTCTCAGGGGTGCAACCATGCATACCCCTGGGGTGACGATAGAATTAAGGCCCCTCTCTATAGGCAGAGCGAGTATTACACCCCCCCCCCATCCCCACCAAAAAGAAACTAAGGAACATCAGGCTGATGTACACATAAATGCACAACATGTAATGTGCAGTGCATAATAAACAGTAGAAAATTCTTCAAACCTATTTCAAGAATGGGAAAACTATATCACAAGTTTGCATATAAGCAGCCTTTATTGTACCAACATTCCACAAAGGTGAGGGGCCACCCCTAAGACCTCTTCCCTTGACGAAGTAATACCTTAGCACCCCCCCCCTCCACCCTGTTTAAGTTATAATGGTCCCAAAACACCTCAATCTGTCTATGTCATTTCATTTACAGGAGGTTAAGAAAAGACAAGCGAGTTAAAGTCCTTCTAAATCTGATGACAGCACTTCTATTTATGAATATGGCATTCCTCTTTGACGTCGTGGTCAGCGAGCTTGGAAGTTCTCATAAGTACCTCTGTTTTGGTGCGGCTGTAGCGATGCACTACACACTTCTTTGCGTTATGACATGGATGGCGGTAGAAGCTTTTACCATGTATCTGGCACTTGTAAAAGTCTTCGATTCGAAGAGGCGCCGTTTTATGTTGAAGATGTTCTTCCTCGGATGGGGTGAGCCCTTAATCCCAAATCAAATCGATCAAATCAATCAAATCAAATTAATCGATCGAGTTTTGATCCAACATGCAGTAATGTTTCGCAATCGGTGTCTGTTGCTCCTATTTAAGAGAAGGTTGACTTATGGATAGTTTGGGGGTTGGGGTAGGGGTGGGGAAATTTTACCTGACAAGGAATCTAACTGGGTGTCAGCCTTAGCGTTGGGTTTAAACGAAGGTGGAAAAAATAAGTCCCTGCGGGCATGTTTCCTACCGCCAACTGGCTGACTTTCAAAACCCAGTTAAATGCTTATTGAAAAATGCTTAGACAAGTTTGCCGGGATGCATGTTATTAACAAAGCATTTGGACAACCCACAGACGGAGTGGTGTGTATGTCATTAGAGACCCTATAATGCCTTTAAACACCGTGATATTGTTGGGTGCACCAAGCGGGGAGGGCGAAATGCATTAGATTCCCTTCTGACAAAGTGAGAACTCCATGGACGTCTATGTGCTTTAGTATACCCTTCATCCTTGTGTGTGAAGTATTACAACAACTAGTTTTGTGAATTATCTGAAAATTGCTTTATACTATGTCATGTCTTGTTCTTAAATACCGTTACCCCTCCCCCTCTCCCTCCCCTCACCCTCCCAACTCTCTCTTAATTTTATAGCTGAAATGTTACATTAAACGTAAACAAATATAATTTTCATTTATAACCTTCAATGAACATACACATCAATTTGTTATAAAAGGTATCGTTAACTTATTTTCTTTAGTGGCTTACGTAACGGAACCGTTAAACTCTCCGAGAACGCCTTTTACTTGCCAAAGCCTCTCCCTCTCTCCATCTCTCTTATAGTCTCTTTTGTGTAATTTGCATATGAGGCTAGGGACGAAAGTTGTACATCTCAAACAGTGAGAGGGGTATACTAAGGCGCATATTTATTACAATTATTTTGACACAAGACAGAAAAAAAAAATTGTAAACAAAAGGTTGAACAATTTCAAAGAATTGTTTTTGGGCTATATACAACTGGATCCCAATAATTTGATATCTGGATTATAACTGATGAGACTCCTTCGTATAGTGGTCCTCCATGATAAGAAAAGTTACACTATAACAACTGAACTGAATCCACTGTGGTGGAAAGCTGAGAATGGAAGACGGTTATGTAACGTTAGCAACGACAAGCTGTTAAATTGTCAGTGATTGGATTAATGTTACGATCTGGTTTATGTATCGAATTATTATCCTCTCTTTGTACTAAAGATAGGTACAAGGTTTGTTAGCATCGAAATTAAAACGCTGAATCTCTTTCTTGCTTTACCTATTTGTTTTTAATCTTTCTTATATTGTGTTATATTGTGTTATATTGTGTTATATTGTGTTATATTGTGTTATATTGTGTTATATTGTGTTATATTGTGTTATATTGTGTTATATTTTGTTATATTTTGTTATATTGTGTTATATTGTGTTATCTTTTTATTTATTTTTGATTTAGGTCTTCCTGCTGTCATCGTTGGTTGTTCTGTATGGATTGATCGAGAAAACTATGGATACGAAAATAACCTGTAAGACATTTTTTAAAATTTTATTCGGAATACAAAATTCCAAATATTGCATCTCCCAATTTAGAACAATTATTTAAAGAAAGACTAACAGGGTTAAAAGAATTGAATATTAAATATAACATAGAATTTTTGGAACGAATTATAACTAGATGATACAATGTGATGCGACTTAATTTACATTGTTCCACACTTGAGGGTGTGAAATAGTTTATATTTCTGGAATCATGCATTGAACAAACTCTCAAGATGGGAGATTGGCCACTGTGTTCCATTCTACTTGTTCTGTATTGTACGTTTACACTATGTATGTTCAGCCAATACTCATATCTAGTAAAGTAACTACTGTTGATGTTCCACAACCGTGCATCAGTAACTACTGCGCTGTGTTCGCAACACAGTAACATGTGTTACAGGTGGCACAGTAATTACTGCAAGTTTTTTCTTACTGCAAATTTAAAAAATTAAAAATTAAAAATTAAATTTTTTAAATTTAAAATTTTTTGATTTTACTTTTTTATTACTGCAAATTTTCACCTGTCGGACTCGTAGTTCAACGTGTAACATCTTTCCAGTAATTACTGTGCCAACTGTAACACATGTTACCGTGTTGCGAACACAGCGCAGTAGTTACTGATGCACGGTTGTGGAACATGAACAGTAGTTACTGTACTAGCTATGAGTATCGGGTGGTATGTTACAGTTCAAGAAAAAGAATGTTTGAGTCCTGTATGGTAATGTTTCTTTTGGTTTTCAATATAGTCAACCTCTACAAAATATACACTAAATCTTTGGCAATCTCCTTTAAGGATTCGTTGATGATGACGTCGGCAACTCATTACATGTCTAAATGTTAATGTTAAACCATTGTTTTAGAAATTCTAATAACTCGACCAAACTTCATATAAATTCATATAAACAACAGAATACCCTTGGAAACCATTCAACAAACTAATTATCCTTGACAAATTTGTCGTACATTGTAAACATGTCATTTTGAGTTCATAATAGTCTTTATGTATCCCTATTTAGTTTCGTGTTGCATATGATGAACTGGCTAAATGGTCAGCATGTTAGACTTTATTGTCCAGTCACTTTATTTGATGTGCCTTATCTGTTTAAAGATTATTTTCTCAAAAAGTTAAAAGTGGTATGGAAATACAATCTTAGACTGACAGATGAGGGATTTATCAGTCTACATCAAATCAATTAATCAATAATTAGTTCTGTGCCTTTGAGTCATTCGGGTTGCATGACGGAACATCATATTTCTATCATTTTTTCGTGACTGATATTCCAAAATTCCGTTCCATTCTGACTTGTTTTTCTTGTGGTTTACGTTCTTCCCTCCTGTAAGGTGTTACCTGAAAAGAATTCCCTTCTTCATCTCGTTCTTCGTTCCCGTGTGCATCGTCCTGATATGGAACTCTGTCGTCTACATCCTGGTCGGCCGTCAGATGCATAGACTCAGGAAGAGGCAGACCAAATTCAATCAGACATTTTCACTGGCTGATCAGCTTCGGGCATCTTTCAGTCTAACTTTCTTACTCGGATTGACCTGGTTGTTCGCTTTCTTTGCATTCGGGGAGTTAAATTTGACTTTCACGTATCTCTTCGCCATAACGAATACATTGCAGGGATTTGTAGTTTTCCTCTTCCACTGTGTATTTAAGAGGGAGATCAGAAGACAATGGCAAGCATTGTGTTGTCCATGTATCCCATTGTTAAAGGAAGGAGACGATGGAACATACTCCAGGTCTAAAACAGGTCAGTTAATTAAATGATGCCTTTATATAGGCAAATATTCAGTATTGATGTGTCAAATTGAAATAAATAGTTATGAAAAACTTCACTGGTAGTAATGCTAAAGGCATTGAAGACTCGCCCCAAACCGCGTGCCGCGCTCTTCTTGTCGCTACAAAATGCAGACAGTTATGAAACGTGATACCTTGTTATCTTTTATCTAGACCTGAGATGTCCATCGCTGCTATGTTACTGTGTTGTGGGTATTGACCGTAGCTGCATATATTGACTGTACACTAGTGTCTAATTACCGACGGTATCAAGCTGTGTGTGTGTGTTTTCTAGGATCGATGGTGGTGTCTAACACTTCTGTTACACCTCATTCGAAACTAGGTCAGATTACTGGCATGAGACGTTTCTCTGTGCGCGAGTCTTCACACCCTTTAACCTTTCGCGACTATCAGGACATTCACCTTTTATTATGATCATGTCTGGAGTGCTGCTTTAAGGCTAACGTTGATGATGACGTCAGCTCCTCAGACTAAGCCCAAATGTTTATATTAATTGCCTGTCGTTATACCTCATCCAAAGAAAAAAAGTGCGTCTAACTCCATACAAAGAGCAGAGCACCCATGCATCCCATCTCCCGCCGAATTCATTGACATATTTCAAATGAGTTGAGAAAATGTTATTTAAGATCGTGAAATTGTTGTTTCTCCTGGTTGACCGTTAAGAATTGCAATAATTATACAACATGTAAAAATAATAACTACAAACTATATGAAAGAGGTACATTATTTAAGCATATGTTGGTAAGGTAAAAAAAGATTATGTTATTAAATTTGATAAGTAATTGAATCTTCGGAGGGTGGCCTTATTTCACCAGTGATAGACAAAAGTGGGATAAAAAACGCGACTGCAAAAATGGTCGGTTTATGCGAAAAATACAATTTTTCAAATACTGAATATGAATTAAATTTCCAACTTTTGTATCTAAGCAACGACAAAACGAAGTGCATATGGACGTAGAACCGCTATTTAGCGATGGAAGTGATTTAGATTTCCAAAACCAATTATTTTCCGTTCGTTGTGTTTCGTTGGAATTTCCTTAGTGATGATTGGTCCATATTGGCATTGTTAAATGTCAACGTCAGTATGAAGAATTCAAGTTGTCATCAGAACTGAATAAATTCGTGGAAAATTTATCGTTTTGTGTCTAGAAATGCCACCGATTTTCCACTCAGAAAAAGTTTGACAAATAATGGCAACTTCTATTTCATCTGTTCTTTTAGAAGCCTGTAGTTTCCTGGTAATTATCATATCAATTAAATATATATTGTAATAGCTTAAATCATTCTATTCTTTCTTCTTTCATTAACTCTTCATGAAGGCACGAATGGCACATCCAGCCATCCAAATCACTCTCAACTTTTACCAATGAATGAACCACGTAAGTCATAAAACTGTCATAAATTTCATGTTTGAATATTTACTTTTTTTGGGTATTAAAGTTTACCATAGATAGTTGTTTATATTTATTAGATTTTTCAGCTTTCAGCTGTCATTTACTTAGGTTATTCTATATGATTACATAAATGTACAAATATATACTATCAAAATATGAAATCATTCAATTAATTAGAATAAACTTACATTCTTAAATACGTAAAACCACACCGATACATGCAGCTTGGCAGTTTCGTTAGATATGTTTCATTTAACTCAATAATACACATATAGGTTGAAACGTATTTTCAGCACAATAAGTTAATCGTATGATCGGCCTCTATATATTGAACATGGATACTCTAACGCATAAATATGCTCACGTTTGACCATGAATGTCCGTTATTGATTAGTTAGTATATTTAAGGAAGGAAAACTTTAAGTAACCGGTTGATTCTGTTAATTTTCTAGTATTAAGATTTTATTTCTATTTTTTTCTCTTTCTCATTCTACAGGAAATAACCGATCAAAGGATACCAGATCACGCAGTTGGTATTGGCGTCAAAGCGGTAGGAGTGGCCGAGAATCTACTGCCACCGATTTGACCCGTCTATCGGCCACTGGTTCGGAATTTAGCCCTGCTGGAACGATTAATAGTAATACTACTTCTGTATTCGCATGTAAGTTTGACCAGTTTTCAAAAATGTTCATATAGTATAACATTTATTGATACATTAAATATATAGACATATATTATGATGATATAAAAGCTTTAAACTTTTCTTACAGTATACTCTTGATTTGTGGCTGGATTAGGATGCTAACTTCGTTTCTTATGCATTGTACGTCAAATCGAGTGTTTATTTGAATAAAGCTTTGTACAAGCAGTGATTCTGCTATGCATGAATAACTGTAAAGTGGGAAAACAAACGTATTTGGGGGGGGGGGGGACATTAACCTTCACCACTTCGATATCTCTTTATCACAATTTATGCAGTTAATATGTTAAAAGAAAAAGTAAAAATTAAGTTACTATCGTAAAAGTTTACTTTTATTCACTGCAGGTTGGTTATATGACCATATTTGCAGATTGGGTTTAATTTACATCGGTCATTCTAAAAACACATCTTTTAGTACTTAATATGTTACTTGAATAGAGAGAAAAATCTTCCTTTAAATTACCAAACTTTGTAATCTATCATTTCTTTCAATTTATTGTTCCGACCATTACAATGAATCTAAAGGAATTAAAAAAGGGGTGTCGATTAATCTGACCGTACTGACACCTAAAATGCCAACTCAAACATCTTTCTTTCTTTTTTCAACCATCAGAGCTAACCATATAGGCTATGTTGTCAAAGGTGATACTGGAATAACGCAGTAAATCTATCTGGAAGTTAATAAAAATTCCTGGACGATTGAACCGAATGGTCCAATCCATAGGTTCGGATGAATATCTCACTCAGAAATTTCAAAGAAGTTTCTTCTTTTTCGGAGTTGTGGATTACATTTCTATAAACAAGATACTATGTGAAACGATTACGTAATGAGAAAATCTATCAAGCTTAGAATTCATCGAGGTTCATTACCGGATTATGCACTAGGCAGCTGAGGCAAGTGGGCCTACGTAGGGTTTCGGGTTTAATTAAAGGGTGTGAAGACTGGCGCAAAAAGAAACGTCTAATGCCGGTAATCTGATCTACTTTCGAATGAGGTGTAACAGAAGTGTTAGACACCACCGTCGATCCCAGAAAATACGCATACAGCTTGCTACCATCGGTAATTAGACGCTAGTGTACAGTCAATACATACAGCTGCGGTCCATACCCACAGCACAGTGTATAAACGATACAGCGTTGTACAACTCAGGTCCAGCTAAAGATAACAAGGTATCACGTTTCATTACTGTCTGTATTTTGTAGCGATACGAACAAAACGTCACTTACAAGCAACAGAAAGTTAACTTTTTCAGATGGCCGCACGCGGTTTGGGCCGAGTCTTCAATGCCTTTAATTGACCCAAACTGATAATAAAACTTATTAACGGGTTAGGATTACTTCTGTGTGATTATAGTATTACAGAAATTATGACACTATTTTCAATGTTATTCTCAACGTTTCAAATCAGCCGATTCACCTGGCTTAATCATGTAAAACTGATGTGTGTTACAATTTCAATTTATGTTGCCACTGAGGACTTACAAACGGAAAATAATAACCACACTATGCTAAGCATAATGATTGACTGGACTAACCAGATTACTCTTAAAAGTTTCGCCAATTATTTCGTCCACACTTTAACAGAATGTGGATGACACTTTACTGCAAAACGCTTAAAATCTGCAACTTAAACCATCATTACAAGGTATACTCACTCGTGAAACATAGGGATAGTGGATTAGACTCCTAACCAGTCATTAGCTGAAACATCCTTTGAATAATGAATTCGCGATCTGTTAGTAATTTTCCACAGTAGCATCTGCTGACAGGTCTAGCATATGTTACGGTGTTACAACACACTTTAGTTTATACTGATTAACGATTGTCTATTATTCACAGTTATACAAACTGATCAAGCCATGTACATTGGGTGCACAGTAGCATCTGCTGACAGGTCTTACATGTGTTACGGTGTTATAACACACTCCAGTTTAT
>KN882957.1:88085-98611 GCA_000934455.1 Apostichopus parvimensis
TTAGACCCCTCCCCCATATCACTCTAATGCCACTTTGGCCCCTCCCAAACAAAGGCCCTGGATCCGCCAGTGGTTACCATCACTATAAGAGACAACATCAACACAATACACTAACCTCAAAACATGTATACCGACCCTTTACTATAGTCAATCCCATATGGAAAAGAATGGTCGATTGGACACACCTAAGACGTCTGATTGAAGATATGTACGGTCTAAGCTATTCCCAGGTATCATGACCAAAGCAAACGGAAAGTTAATTATAAATAAAACATAAATTCAAAGCTCATGAAAAGATCAGCTAAAGATAACTTGAATGGGCAAAACCGACTTAAATCTTTAACGAGACATAGGTATTCTTGCTTTCAATCATTGGTTAAGACACGTTAGTTTATAAACAAACATATTATTGTGCACCTAATTAATACAAAAAACAGACCAACTAAAATGAGAGAAAACGAGAAAATTTCTTCAAACTGTGCCGATATATAACGAAATGACCACATGGTTTACAAAGTAGAATAGTTTCCCGAATATAATATACAGAAGATTGCACGATTTGGGCAGTGCTGCCTCCGACAGGGAGAGAGACACAGGACTTTTTAAAAGTTTTTAAAAGTTGTCATGGAACATGCAAACTGGTGCCACTGCAGGTATAATCTGTTGTACAGAAAGTTTCTATGTGTAGTACTTAAGCCTGTTACATTAAGTTACCAAAATGATTCGACATTAAGTCATTAACATCCATTTGGAGAAATTAAATTTTTGTTGGATGTTCTTTCTCTGTCAAAGACTAAACTATAACAGGTTTGGGCAAGAATTAGGCAGTGATTGATAAATTATCTGAAATTTTGTTGGGGAAATCAGGGATATTTTGAGGGTGCACATATAGTGAGGGGATTTGTCCCTCCCCTCCCAATAGAGAGGGGAGGGGAGGGACAAATCCCCTCACAGTTGCTACCCTATTGAACACATGCACCCACTGTCGAGAAATTATTCTTAATTGTGACTACAAGTTTCCGTGCCTGACAACACAATTTGAACTACCACCGTACAACTTGAGTTGCAGTATATAGTAGTAGTTATAGCAGTTATATATTGGACTTTCGGTCTTATTAAAATTGCAGTCTAATTTGGTGAAGCTCTTTCTGTGGGCTTGCACACAATTAAACCTTTTAAAACATCAGGAAGAGGTAGCTTGTAGATCTTATGAATTGGCGTTACTTTAATGATAGCCAATCTGCACAACTGAAGTAATGATTGAACGGTCGGTAGCTTCCACACTCGTACTAAGCCATCCGTTGAGGAGGCCGCCATGTGCAAGGAATCATGGGAAAAGCTAACACTGAGGAATGTTGTTTGCCTTCTGCTAGAGTTACCTGGGCTGTGTGTGGGAATCTTAATGGCGCATCGTGGACAAGGGATGGTTGTATCCACTGCCATTTGGACACTCAAGGTTTGGGCATCATGAATGACTATATGAGAGTTGTCGCCTGCCACGGCCACCTTGGTACCTAGTGCATTAAAGCGCACAATTGTGGGCGATCCGACTGTGTCTTCATAAGGAACCATTCTTGTAAACCTGTCAGAGGACACACTGAAGAGTGCTAGAGACTTATCACTTGTACAGCATGCTATTAGGCCGACGCTCACCAAGGGATGAAAATCAAATGCCGAAGCGCAACACAAAAGTAGGTTCTGGTCAGATTTCTTCCTAGGAAGAACACCCAGCACCAGCCGTAATGTGTACCTACTGACTAGAAACATGGCCCCCGTGCCAGTGGTCACCACTATAAGGGCACCGTCCGGTGAGAAAGCGCATGACATGTCCGTATTGTTGTTCAATGAACCAAGTTCTGCAAGACGTGGGAAGAGTTTAAGGCAAGAACGAGTCCAGTAGAGGTAAAATACGTCTGTGCAACACACAAAGAGGTTGGCATCACCATTGACAGCAATAATGCCTGCCGCTCTAGTGTCGTCAGGAGATATGGATATACATTTGTAGTAGTTACTACGCTTAAAAATGGCGTCACGAACGAAGACATAGCTGGAATTCCTGACATGGCGAAATTCAAGATGATTACTGTCTGGGTAGCAGAGAAATCGAGCATCTTGCGAGGGCCGAACGCTTGCTGCCACTGGCCAGTTATTTCGTTTTCTTATTGTCAAAAGAGCTAGAAAGAAAACATAAAGGCACAATTAATGATAGATTACTGAATGTTAGCTATTTATTACCGATGGTTTGTACCATTGTATCAGGTCATACTCCCTCCCCCTATCTCCAAAGTTCATGCAGAACTCTACACTGTTCACAGTGGCTTGCCTAAAGTGGGCATGCCCACTCCCCACACCTCCCATCGCCAATCTGGGGAATGGTTCAGTCGGAGGATTTTTTTTGTATTCAACTGGGGAAGAATTAGACCACTACGCCGAGGGTCCCCCCCTCCATTTCAACCTCACACAAAGTACTTTTTAGCACAATCTTGTGTTTAGAGCTACTTATGTATATCTAACTTACAGTCTTAATATGCATGAGAGTGAAAAAAGTGACGTCTCATATTTTTGATGGGAATGACCCCAGACCCCCGTACGTGGGAGTCGGCTTCAATGACCCCAGAGTAGCACCCCTCCTTTACACACTCCGTGTTTCGCATCTGGTTCTTCCATAAAGGTTCAGGCCCCCTAAATCTGTCATGGGAAATTCTGAACTTGGTCCCCCACCTTTGAATCCTGCGCATGCCACTCCCAGTTAATGTTTTCCGTGTGGAACTACTAGACGTATCGTAGTACCAATGTGACAATGTCGGATCTACCCCTGACTTATGCAACGCGAAAAGGTATAACAAAAGGATTTTTAACAACAACCATGTTAAATTATTTAACAAAGTGATTTGTAGCAACAAACATTTAAATATCGTTAAAAATGTGATTTGCAACAACAGTGCCCTTCAAAAAGTTTTTGGAGGCGTAGTCTACAATGGTTATGATATACGAATGTTCACATAAGAAAGTTTGGTGTTTGGCTTGCCGAAAATCATGTTGTTAACAATGTTCACATGGTTATTCATACAAATCACATTTACATTTTTGTTGCTACAAATCAGGACGTTGTTAACGAATTTTACCCTTTTCGCATTCCATAGTGACTTTGTTCTTAACTAGAGTTTAACAGGCCCTGCAGGGTATTATATAGTAACCAATCGCTTTGCCATTATAGTATACCCGGCTTGAAAAAAAAAGTCACTTCAATTTCGCCGCTTACACTCTACGTTGCACATGGCTTATTATCCATGTATGTTATTGGATTAGGATAAACGGAAAGAGGAATTAGGGTTTGATAAGCTGCTTCACTATAACAGATGCACTTTGAATGAATTTGTATACTATAATGTACAGCAATTGCAATAAACTTCTCTGAAAGTAGAATTAGATAACACAAATATATATTTTAGTGATGAAAACAATGGACGACTAACTGAAAGTATAGCTTGTAACCTAGTTTTATACTATGCTTACTTATTGCACATCCATTTCTCATTGCTAATATTTTTAAATCACTAATCTCTCACATATATATGTATCCATGTATCAATCTAAGAATTTTTACTCTCAGGGGTCATATGTCAACAATATATTTTCCTCCAGTCTCTTACAATATACTGGGGGAGGGGTTCTCATTTCCCTATTACAGAAGATCCACTGAGAATACACCCTCGAAAGTCTTCTCAGCCTCGTTGTCACACTGGAACCATTGCCAGAGCGTAATCATAGGCTGTCACTACTGTAGTCAATTGTCTGACGCTCTCTCATAACAAATTGATTTTTCTTCAGGCAGCATTTATTGTTGGTCAATAATAGACAAGGAAGCAACACCGAGCGGAATAACTTATTTGTCGGTGAAATGATTGTATGTATGTACAGTAGAACTACCGTGGCATGTTGTGGTGACTCACCTTTTTGGTCGTGGATTATGGGACCTCCGCATGTGGGCCTCTTATGTCCATTCATATTCCATATGGTAATGGCGTCTTCCATCAACAATACTGCACTTCTAATCCAAACCCGCCTCGCAGCGGGACTTACACCCTGGATACTGATACAGGTTACCAGCCGACTGTCATCGTATGGCGGGAAGACGCAGTCTGTTGTCAGACTTACAGATTGCAAGTCACGACGCTTGACTCCGTAGGCTCTGGCCAGATCGATGACCATAGTTAACTGCCCATGTGAGTCGACGTCACATGACGAGGAGCCCCACGACGTCACCTTGGTGTTTTGAGTTGGTTTCATTTGACGCCATTTATATCGCGGGAAACTATAATTAGACTTTGCACGAGAAAATTGCACACTGTTGGTATTGCCCATTATTGCACATGTATGTAATAAACTTCTATGAGATGGATGGCAAGAAGAATGTTAATTAAACTTGAAGAACATTTCTAGGGGATAAGTGATGCAAAGGGATATACTGGTGCCACAAAAAACAGCATCTTTACACCAGTGCGTTCTCTGCCCTCGTTCTAAGATCTTGTCACGCTGCAAAGAAATCAATAAAGAAAGCTATTGTGAGACGAAAGCCTAGGAAAAACCTTCTTTTGAAAGAGAAAGTTTGGGCTTAGCCCTGCTCTTATCTCATATGATGATCTCTTCAACAAAGTGGTGACATCTTCCACGTTAATTTAAACATGTGACAATACAAACTTCCCAAATAGCCAGCAAAAAAATAAAATATCAGTCGGCTGTGGGTGGCAGAAAGCATCCACTGCTATGGAATAAATGTAATGTACAGTATATTAATTGACTGGCAGAACCACTCTCCCTTTAGCATTCGCTATAAAAACAACATATATACAATGAGATGAAGCCCATTCGTTGGCGAAACCAGCTGGGGGCAGGAGCCCCCAGTCAAATGTTTTGCCCCCCCTCAACTCCCCCCCCCAATGACATTGGTGGGCGAAAGAAAAATATTGGACGAACATGACAAAATTCCTTAAAAAGCTCACTTTAACCAGTTCCCGGTTGACGTTGATCCGTATTGACCGGGATTCTCATCTATTCTGAACTATCAGCCAATTGCGTCTCAAGTGAAATAATATCCAATCATTTTGCTTTCTGTGATCGCTACGAGGCCCACACGACCCTCCCTTCGCTACTCACGCTACGTAACAAGATAACCTGCTACCATGCTTGTTATATCATGTGTATGGTTGAACTATCTATATATCAACTGTCCGAAGTTAATCTGACATTGTTATTTGGAAGCTGCAGCATAAATCATAATTATAGTAAATCATAGACAATGAGATAGCTCAAACTGTACTGTTGTAATGTAAATAGACACTGTTATTAATTAAGATTATCTCCACCAGCAGTAGTAGTGATAAAGGCCTTTTTGTTACATTATTACTCTGGTGCTAAAACAAGCCCTACATTGTTTCTCTTTTTCATCAGTAGATTAGTCACCAGCCCTGGCAACATATGCACTTGCTACTGAATGTGCAGTGTCAACATGTTATGTAAAAGCAGTGCTAGTTGACCAGTGGCAACAGTTTATTAAAGTTAAGACAGGATGTTGCCATATCCTGATTGGGCAGATTGGTTGCTACCCTGTACCTCTGTTTAATCCTCCCTTTATTCTTCCTGTTAAATGTATAAGCAGTGCACCCCAACCCGCCAAGCAGTGAAGACCAACTTTTGTAGTTGTTTTAGATTAATACCTATTACTGTGCAGAAAGTTTATGTTTGTATCAAATTCATCCGAATACTGTGTAAATGTCTAGCTCTCGAATATAAATACCTATAAAATATTAATATAACAGAACTTTGTCTGGAGGTGTCATCATTAGATTCATTACCAGATCTATAATTTACAAAACTCTTTCTGCCTCACCTTAATTTATTTGGAGGAAACCAGAACTCTATTCTGCTTATATACATATTATTTGGAGGAAACCGGACGCGTTTTATATCCTATTTACATGTGGGAACTGTGGCAGAACTATTTTTACGCCTTTTCACTGGATAGGAACATTTTCTTATTATTACATTACTACGGAGACCCCAGCCGAACTATATCAATTGACACCAGAAAGGAACAGAACTAGGAACCACCCTGCAACATCTTTTACACAGAACTGTTTATTTGTATTGTTAAGTTTTTCGTTGGAGGAGCCCCAATGGTAAGGCTTTAATTTTGTAACTTTTTTATCGGTTATAATACATTAAAATTATATTAATACAGTAATATATTATAATAAATTATATATCGACTTAAGTCCCCTGCACTCTGTTGTCCTGTTTCTTATTTATTTTGTATATGTGTCTGTAAGATAATGCTCAGGAGTCCTCATACTTCCTGAGCATTAGGATTTCCAAAGACCAAAGGTTATTGAGAAACTAACAAGAACCCTAGTGTTTGGTTTCCCTGACAGTAAGAATAGTCCAAACCAAAATGAGAACTTCAGACAAAACATTTGAACCCAATTGTCAAAATCCCATTGCTATACCATTTTTGACTTTTTAAATTGATCCAAATTCTAAACTTGTTTTGGCAAATAACAAATTTTATTGAAAAAAATGAATCATCTTGTTATAAAGAAATACAAAGACTTTTGTAGACAAAGTGTGAACGATACGTTTATAATGTAAACAGTATGAGAACAGAGCACACAGGGTTATCAGCTAAGAGTATAGTGACTTTCTCCAAGCGCTCAGCCAATAAAAAATGAAAGGAAAGAGAGAGAGTGAGAGAGGGAGCACAAGCTGGACCATTGCAAAAATACCTAACATGGCCGAAATGGATAAAACCGAAACTTTCCCCCACTCGAAAGCTTTGCCCCAGCCATCCCCCCCCCCCCCGATGAAAAAGTCTGGTTACGCCACTGGGTATCAGAACTGTTTTGACATTTTAACCCAATCCCCCCCTAAATTTTATTTAAAAATTCTTCAGACTTTTACATCTGATGACTTATGAAAACTTTGACCTTCACAGAAAACAACAGGATCCTTGACTTTGATAAAGTGCATTTACATTCCAAGTATCAACATTACTTTTCAATAACTGTGATTAAAGAGTTTTCAGTTTGACCTCTGCTGACCACAATGACCCGCACAGAGTTCTTGTTCTCAGTCAGATGGATTCTCACACTAGGTTTGTAGTTCTTCCAAGTTTCACTTTTGGAGTTATGTGTGTACAAGGTTTGCAGACTTTGACCTCTGGTGACCTTAAATGAGCTTTCATCACTTCTTTCAAACTTTACTACGGGGTTTTATCCTGTCTATACATTTTTTATACTTTTCCCTATTAGTTCTGTTCTGACCTCAATAAATATGCAATGGGTTTCTGTAGTCTCTGAGATAAATCCACATTGCACGTATCACATTATGGTATCATGCATTTGAGTGATCTAGTTTTTAAGCCAAGAGCGTCACACAAATACATACACAATCGCATAAATTCCTTAAGTCAGCGGCAGGAAATAATTAACCGTACCATAACATATTAGCGTGTGTATTTTCTAACAATGATGATCTCATCAGTGTATACTCTTCAATTTCAAGCCTTATGAGCATCATAACATTCAGTCCTTTTCATTTTTAAAGGTTAGGTTGACCTATAAGTGTAAATATATACTTATAAGTAAAAGTTTGCATACGTTAGTACACAGATTAATATGTAAGTAATTGAATCATAGGAAACTGACTGGGAAATGAAAGACAATGGAAAAGAGCAAAGAAGTTGATGGCTAGAATGGGATCCGAACCAGTGACCTCTGGATTACTTCCAGATTAACAAGATAAGAACTTTGAGAACGAGAGAGAAAAATTCTAGAGTTTGGAAGAGCTAAGAAAGAACAATGGACTTAACCATCTGAGATCAATGTTTCGAATCCTGTTCTACCCTAAATTTCTTTGCTGTTTGAAAATTTGTTTATAATTTCAGAGTTTGCAATCTTCTGTTGTTCAATTCTGATACACATTTAATGAGCTCTTCCCCTAGCTATCCCCTCCCCCCATTCTTCTCCTACCGGACTTGTTGTATTTTATTTTACGAATATTATATTTGTTTGTAATTGGTATATTTACAGTAACAATAACTGAATGTAGTGTACGTTTACAATAACTGAATGTTTACCCTTGGCTTAAACAAGAGTTCGGCTCATGATGCAAAGATCAATCATGGGTTTGAAAGCCTAAGTACTTAGAACATTTCCAGAGCCTCCTCCTCACATACCATTTCTCAAGAGTTTGATAAGCAACACATAATTATTGAATATGTATGTTACCGTGTTATAAATGACTGGCAATGTGGCATACATGAGACTTACTGGACAAAGAAAAATCTTATTCCTTAATCTAATATCCCAATCTGAGAGAGAGACAGACAGACAGAGAGAGATCTGTAGAAGCTAATGTCTTCGCTAATTATGAAACACGAAATGCATCATGGTACTGGTAAGAACACAGCAATAGACAGCATAGTTTGCAGACTACCTGCACATTGAGGTCCATAGTACAGGACTTTTGAAAGGTTTGAGGTTTGCAAAGCAAGGGAAACCGTTTCTAATCGCTTCCTGAAGTTAGTTTCTCTTGCTTTGCAGTTTGTTTAGCCTGACCAAAGTCAAATTTACATAATATGTTGGATAATTCAATAGTAACATTTCACATAAGATTTTCAAGTTTTAAAGAATATTTCCTTCATGTGATCAACAGCATGGTTTTCGTACACCACTGATGGGGCAGTAGTTGGGCCCTATCCATATCAAGTTTATTTACCACTTCGATGTACAGTATTTCAATATTTTATGAGGTTTTCATACATTCAATCCTATTGACCCTGCAGAAGTAAGCAATTGACTTCTACAAGAAATACTAGGGATTTCAAAAGCACTCTAAAGGTGGAGTTACAAACTGTGAGTAAGTTTATTCTGGACTTTGGCAGTTATCGTCTTGATATCAAAAAGGAGGGTAAGTTACCTGAATATAAGTTTAATATACGAATAAACTGCATGATCCACAGTAGCTTAACAAGACTTTTTCTTCATGGGGGGGGGGGGTACTTTTGCACTATGCCCCATTCCCAAACACTTGAAACCATGGTAACAGGTACTGTTATGAATGTTTCTTTACCCAAATTGAACAATTTATTCCTGACTTCCATCTTCTAAATTGAGAGATAGACCAAGTGAAAATATGAAATTAATACTTTGTAGAGGAAGTCAAGCGCATATAGCCAGAATTTCATCTTAGGGGGGGGCGGGGCGGATTCAATTTATTAACCTGTCAACGAGAATGCTTTGCACTATCTGCGTGGGATCCCAGGGGCCCGTCATTGGGCCCTGGTGGGGTACAGGGGCGAAGCCCCTGGAAGCTATACGATATGGTGGACTTAAGTGGCTTCAGAGCTGTCAAATTTAAAATTATATTAAAATGTTCAAAATACTGCATATGGTTAGCATAATATTGTTTAGAAGCTAATTCTAGGTGGCCTAGTCAAATCTGTGGCAATAGCCAGTAATACGAAACAAAAAATACGATGGTGTCACGATGTGATACCAGTTTCATGTTTACATTCTACAGCAGGATTGCTAGTTTTTCTGTAACACAACCAGTCAAATTTTGAGAATTTACTGTCCACTTTGATTTGGTAGTTTACATTCCTTTGCGTTAGGGTGTAGGCTGCCGGCGTAGATAGCTTTTCAAAAGTGTTGGGGACAAATGCTAAAGTATACCCCTAGATATATTATATATAAAATTTATTTCGCATCACCGAGCACAAACACACACCATCACCCTGGCATAGATTCCTTTTGCCTTCGGCAAGGAATCAATGAAAAGATGCTCTGTTTGTAATAAAATATGGAATATTTGTACTAAACAAATGAGTAATTGGTAATAACAACTGAATAATATGTACTTACAAATGATAAATTTGTAAAAATTATGAACAAAATTTGTTGTAACCAAGTAACAATTTGTAAAAACACATGTGTAAGTTGTAACAGCAAATGAAACATTTGTAAATTCCAATTAAAACTTAGTCATTTCTTACAAGTATTATTAATATTCTGAAGCTATTTTAAGAAAGTAATTGTAGTAACATATAAAACTAATTTTTAATATTAAGCTAAAATGTTATTTAAAAACATAATATATATGTGCACTGTGCAGTAGGGTTAACCCTAACCTTAGCAAGACCACAGACTAGCTCTGCATCAGTGTGCCATTGTATTGTATACAAAACAAATAACCTTTGACCTACACAAAAACAATGAGAGGGGCCATTTTGAGACACTGCTATTGGGATCACAAATGCATGGTAGTACATTTAATTTACACCCCTCCCCTTTATAAACTTTCAAAATTTCATTGATGGGTGATACCATTTCCCTGCTTGTTAATGTTTTCTTCCGTACAAAAACATGTTCATCAATGAAATAATGACAGGGCTGGAAGTTGGGGTGGGCAGGCGTGTAGCCAAGGGGGGTGTTTTGGGTGTTCAAACACCCCCCATGGCCCAAGTGCCC
>KN882959.1:0-44054 GCA_000934455.1 Apostichopus parvimensis
AGATCGCCTACTGACATAATATATATGTAGGTCATTAAGATATGGCAAATGAAAAATATAATAAGATATCAATGATTCAGCTAAAATCTATATATTCTATATATCCTCAGGTTTGTGGGATGTGAGTATGTGTGAACATGCATATAATCATGTTAGAAAAGGTTCAGTGTTCTGTATTATGTCCTCATTGTATTTCTACTTAAGGCATGATTCTGAGTTTTCACCATACTTTTTGTAGCCATAAGCCAGTTCCACATTTGATAATTAAAGCGCATTGAAGATTTCGATGATGGAAAATGGCATGTCTTCTGTTTTTTCTCTTCTCCATCAATAGAGACTTGAAGAGAATTACCCCACGAATTCGATTCAGACTCTTTCTCTTCTTTTCTCTTTTCTTCTTCCTTTTACTTCCATTTGTTGTTTTAATAATATATACTGCTTTAAAGGTCATCCAATGTGTTCCAACAATTTTAATATAAATTCCTTCATATTTTTCTAAATCTTCTATTTTTAATTATACGAGTGAGGGGCTTTATCACTCGTTTTAAATGTCTGTGTAATCCTCCCAAACAATCGCTCTTCTGAACATAACCTCATTTTATGCACATGGATGGTTCATTCAGGAGACCAACGGTTGCAATATAGACGAAAATAGTTAGAAAATGGAGTGGGGTGGCGAAATATTTTTTGCCCATGGTTCGTATATATGTTAGTTTGAGGAATGCATCTTTTTAGGCCTTCCCTAGATTTTGAAATTGTTAGGGTCCTAGCGGATCTGCTAGGTAAGTTTATTTTGTTGGATATGAACGTTTTTAGTATAGCACTGACAATCTATGGTATTTACGGTCTTAAAAGAGATTATCTTGCTTTCTGTACCGAGGTCAAAAATGGTCTAAGTGGTTTTCACAGTGATACTATTATTTGGGCTGGGGATTTAATTTCGTGTTTAACTTAGAATTTGACACGACAGTGGGAATCCACGCACGAATTAAAAACTAGGGAAGAGTGAACTTTTTTTTTTTTTTTGATCTCGTGGATATTTGGAGCTCTTTTACTGGAATTAGAGCAGTACTCTTGGAACACATTGTCGACTAGATTTTTACCTTATTTCTCGTAACTTAATGAGTAACTTAACTGATGGCTCTTTTAGCCCTGGCATTCATTCATATTTTTTTTTTATTTGAGATTTTCTGTCTTTAAAAATGTCCGTTGTCCAGAGTATTTAAAATTTAAGAATTCCCTCGTATGACAACGATATGATCTTGGTCAGTAATTTGGTTTACAATGAAAACATTCTTAATTATAAAAATCATGTTACATATGGGAAATAATTGAGCACAAAATTAGGACCGAGAATATACGTTTTTTTAAGCAGACAGCAAGAGAGCAGCGTAAGACAGTAAATGTGCTCTTATTAAAGATTTCTTGAACAAGAGTTGTTTTCGAAAGAATCTACGTTTTCAGTTAAACGAACAATTTGATATCATATGATAATTGTAAGCTTCAGGGCAACATGGTTGAGTCAAATTCCATTAATATTATTAAGTTCCATCAATTATGATTACTATAAAGGCTCTCCGTCGTATAAGCAATCTAGAGGTATTATTGTCATTTTACCAAAGCCTTACCCCCCTTTTTATTGTTAAATATCGCCCAATCACCTTTTTAAGTTGTGATAATAACCCAGCCACCAACAACATTCAGCAAGTCGTGAAAACAATATCTTTCCAGTTTGTTTCAATAAAACAACTTCTGAAAGTTACATTGAAAAAAAAGACATTCTGGACATTGCATCAGAGTATAAACCTAGTGAGGATGGGTTACTTTGAGATTTCCATGATGGATCCTACTGTAAAGAAAAGGCATTCTTAGCTGCTGCAAATACAGTTAAAATATTTATGTACATTGATGACTTTGAAGTGACTAATCCTCTGAGTCCAAAAGCAGGAACTCATTATTTAGGGGCTGTATACTTTTCAATTGCAAATGTACCTCCAAAGTACAAATCAACTTTAACTAATATGTTCTTAGTCATGTTGTTCAACTCCAGTGATGCGAAACTTTTTGGATACACCCAAATATTTGCTCAATTTATTCAGGAAATTAAATCTTTAGCACCAGATGGTTTTGAAATTTATAGAAAAAATGGTTTGCGAGAAAATTTCAAAGCAGGAATAGCTCAAATTGTCGGTGATAATCTTTGTATACACTCACTATTTGGATTTACAGAATGTGTTATTGCAAACTATCCCTGTAGTATTTGCGAACTGCATCGTAATGACACAAGACAGAAGCTGCAGGAAGAGAGAAATACTCTTAGAACCCATGAAAATTATGAACATGACGTGGCCATTAATAATATGCAGGAAACTGGAATAAAAAAAACCATGTGCATTAAACAACCTTCCCAACTTCATGTCATTGACAACCGGTCACCCGATATTATGCATGATATACTAGAAGGAGTGTGTCCTACATAATTGAAATTGGTACTCAATGAACTTATGAGGAAGGGCTATTTTTCTTTAAAGATTCTGAATGCACGCATTACAAGCTATAGCTATGGAGCACCCGACAATCGAAACAAACCATGTATATTTTCCTTGCATGCTATTCGTGTTCCAGATGGTAATTCTTCTCAAAATGCTGGTCAAATGTAGTGCCTTATGAGACATGTAATAGTAATGTTGGGAGGCCTGGTTCCAGAAAATGATAAACATTGGGAACTCTTACTTTGTTTGCTTGAGTGCATGGACATTATCTTTCCCCAGTTATCAGCAAAGGAGAGACAAAGTACATGGAACAGCTGATAAGAGACCACTATATGCTGTATCTTCAAATCGTCATTTTAAACCCAAGCACCATTTTATGGTACATTATCCTTCAGCTATGCGCCTTTATGGGACCCTTATCCACCTGTGGGTGATGAGGTTTGTGGCCTTCATAATTTCTCAAGCGCTTGTTACATATTGTTTGCAATTTCCAAAATATTGCAGAGACATTAGCATTCAGGAATCAGATGCTTCTATGGTATAACTTCATGGCAAGGAAAGCAATTTGGATAAGAGAAGTGGAGGTGGGACGTGGTTCATCTGTGATTTTGGTGTCACTTCCTTATTCACACGAGGTAGCTGACAACCTTGGAATTCCTTTATTTGATAAGGTGTTTGACTTACAATGGTGGAAAGGTTTTTTGCAATGAATATAGGAAAAATGTAATGGTGATCCTCAACAAAACTGAGTTTGGAGATCTTCTGTTTGGGAAGATACTGCACCTCATTATTCTCGTTACTCCAGCAGCCAAGAGAAGTAAGACAGGCTATGTAAGTACTTTTTGTTTGTTATTTGTTTAAATTGTTCACACAAAAAATTATTCATTTTAGACAAAATTGCTAGAAGGATTTTTTTTAATCATACAGTATGACCCCTGTCCATGGTAGGTGATTTTACAAGAAGGCTACACCATTTGCAGATTTGAACTTTTTCCCAACTAGTTTTGTCTACATTAAGACTGCAGCTGTAGTATTAGGTTACTGCCATGTGCATAAGCCTTCATGTGTAAGGAGCACATTAAGTAATTTACAACACAATGAAACACACTCTTGATTTACTTCTTCTAAGTCTGTCCTCTGTTGTGTGATAACCACAACACACCTGGGAGAAATTGATATATTAATTCACAAAACAGCTAATGTTTGCAGTTTCTGTAAATAATTATCAAAGTTGGATGAAATCAATAAATAGCATTGTAAGCATTTGTTTCTTTAATGCAGGGAAGAAGGGACATTTCGATCATTGGTGTAAATATGCTTGCTACGGGTGATATACATTGCTACCACCTATTTATTTGTCTTAATTTTCTTGTCTGTTGCACATCAGGGAAATTTTGCTTAGCAAGTTGAATGGAGATACCCTAGTGAAGTAAATGGAAGATGGGCCTATCAGCTACCAGAGCAGGAAGCAAATTGTCAACATCTTGGTGTCTCACTTGATAGAGCATTATATTAAACAGTTAAGTGGTGTCCCTCATATTTATAGTTATTTTTTTGGCCCTCTTTCCCAAATGATAATGTTAGGGCAGCTTTGGACCTTTGTAATACCTCCATCTGCTGGATTATTTGCTTTGTAATAGAGAAGTTACGTTCAGTTAAATTATTTTGGTACTGAGAACCTTAATTTTGATGTTTGTGTAACTACCTCATTCCCAGAGAAGATATAAACAAGTAAAAGACAGAAAAAATCTCAGAGGCAACTTCATTAGTGAAATTTAGCATTGCATAAACTTTAGGCTGTAACTCCTGGACCTTTGGGTTACACAACTTCATTTCCTGTGAGGTCATTTTGCTAGTAATGAAGGAACATGCAAAGTTTCAGCACAATATGGAGACGATCTCATGGAGATTTTTCTGAAAATTGGTTGAATTGTTATACATATTTTAATTGACTCATGCTTACATAAAAAAAAATCCTAATTCTTTCAGCCCACGAAGTGATGTTAAGCTAACAACGGCATTAGCTATCATCAATGAGTTTCCTCTTCTGGACAATGAAGATAAAGATGGGCATGTATGTGTAATCGTCTTATTTCATTTGTCAATTAATGTTCGTTTCTTGTTTAGTATGTTTTAACTTAACTTAGTTAATTTAACTTGTTATTGCATTTTAGTTGTATCTCCATCTTTAGGTTTATTTACCATTAGATGGTCTGTACATATACTTTTCTTGGGGTTGGGGGGGGGGGTAGACAAGGTATTTGCATCAATTTCAATAGTAGCAGGGGTTGTTACTTTTTATCATTGTATCATTTTCTAGTTTTGAAGTTAGTTTTTAAACAAATATGACACTTTGTACGGTAATTTGCTGCATCAGTTTACACTGACGAAACAAACTAAGGTCAAATCAAGGAATATTCCCATGGAAGGATATAGAGTTTAACACATGCACAGTTTTCCTACATGCAAAAGCAAATGAATTGCTAAAACTTCTTCCTGACTTCATTATACTGTACATGGAAATATATTGTAAGGATTTGGGTTCGTATTGTAACATTCCGTATGCTTCATTCATGGCTATATCTTTTAAAATGCTACAAAAAGTTAGAAAAAAAGTAGCCAAATACAGGTCTATTTAAATGTTGTTCATATACCATACTGTGTGCAAAAGTGAGTGCTATAAGCGGGTGATTAGAATATGCTCTTAACTGCATGAGGTATGCAGATATCATCATCATCACCATCATCATCATCATCATCATCATCATAATCATCATCATCACAGGTTGCTCAGAATCTGGGAAAGATTTCCCATAGGTAATCGGACAAAATTGCTTCATATGCATTGTATGCATGCTTCAAATTTACTGCACTGCCTTGTACAGGACAAGGACAAGTGCAGCACACAACAAACATTATATTTTGCCTGAAATAAGTCCTTTGAATTTATACCAATAATAAATCTTTCCATTTTAAATAGAGATCCTTGTTCTTAAATCCTTTCGCAGATTGACCAGGATTTCAGAATTGTATTTGGCCAAGTGTCTGATTCATTGTACATGAAGTGGACAAGATATTTCCCTAAAGTACTGGTATATGCGGAAAAACATGTTGATTGGAAGCAACTCCTCAAATTTTCAGGAGAAGTGCAGACAGGTAGGTAAAAGTAAACCGGATTACAGAAACCATACCTAAGTAGTACTTAAATGGGTCGTCCCTGGTTTCACCCCTATCATAATCTCATTCCTGTACATGTTTGTATACAGAGCGGAGAAATTGTACTTCGTTGGCCATTTTTTAAAAGAATCGACATTTCAACTGTTTTTTTTCTTTTATTTTCACCAATCAGAAAAAGAAGAATAATTGTGAAAACAAAAACAATCATTTCAACCTATACTTTATGATGCAGGGTCATTTACTCATTAATTAAGATAACACATTTTTCATAGTTTGACTACAGTATGTCCAGTCATGTCCAATATTCATAGGTTAAATTGCACCTTATATATATATTTATGCCACTTGTAGTTAAAAGGGAAAATTCGTCAAGTATTCATATTTGATTATTCAAAGAACTTTCCAAACATGTTGGTGTTTCAGTGAAACAGTAATTTTTCGAAAGATTTTCATTTATTTTAATATATAGAACATTTAGTGCAAGTGATGTTTAGTAACACTTTTAAGAGGTAAACATAGTAAGGAAATTATTTCTACAAACAGTAAACAATTTTTTATTTCCATGACAAATCACATCTCTATCATTCCTGCCATGGTGACAAAAATTTTATGCATGTATTTCGAAGTCTTGCCTATTGTTAAGTTGTACAATATCAAAGTTGTGTCATTCTATAGTACTAAGTTATTTGTAATATATACCAAATTATATCAAAGTATCATTATTTGGTAAATAATGTAAGACCATTTGTTAACAGGCTGGTGAAGTAGCATGTTTGAGAATTTTTCATTATCCTACCAAAACTTGTCTTTCTTGCATTCCATCCACTGTTCCATTTCTTACTTTGTTTATCATTATTGTAACCCAGATCAACCTCTTTATTTAAGTAGAAATAATTGATGTTGCTTGTTACGAAGTTTATTAAAAAAAATAAAGACATGGCCAAATTATTTTCAGATTTGTATGTAGTTTCTTATTTGCATATCCAATGAAAATAGCCTCACGTTCTATTTGTCTCGGCAGTAGCAACAATGTTGTGGAATACTAGGGGCAAATTCCATTACGTCTTATCCATTATCCACTTTTGATCCGGAATAGTATTCAAAGTTTGATCTATAATTGGATCAAATTTATTCAGAACGTAAGAGCCCTTGAAACAGAATCCGGATCAAATTTATCCGGAATGGGATCATAGTTCTTTTGATCCGGAAATCCGGATCATTCTTATCCGGGCGGGGTTGGTGCCATGTGATCCGGAATCTGCATCAAATTTATCCGGCATGAATAAAATTTTATCCGGATGTTTTAAGAGTGTATCAGTTAGTATATGTCGGGTGTGGGGGGGGGGGGTTACTTCGTTTAGACCAAATCACTAGAAAATATGTATAGCACCCTTCAGATAAGAGAGAATCTTGGATGTTTTCTTGCACAGGCTGAGAAGTACAGGGTCATAGGGGGAGTTATACAGAACCTTTTGGAAAATAAACCAAGTCAAAACATGGACACACAATCCAAATGAACTTCACCTAACTGCTACACATTCAGCCCTTGTTTCTATACATTGGGATTCTTAACCATTAAGGTTCTCGGCATAAGAAAGGCCAAGGCACTTGCTTTTCCAGAACGGAAGTTACAAGCGACTCGAAGGATCCATGTTTTGCAGACATCAGTCATTTTATTAATCCATGATATTGGGTCCTACTTAGATTTTAAGGAAACAACTATAAAAAATGGTAGTTTTCTTGATTTTTCAAATGCGTTTAATACTGTCTTGCCATATCAATTAATAAATGATATTTCACAATTTATGTAGGAAACATGGCTTATTCATTGGCTAGCACAATCTCTCCAAGGAAGGTCCAGAAAAGTTAAGTTGGATAAAGGGTTATCAGAAATATCGGAAATATTGGAAATAAAGGTCGGTGTGCATAAAGAGGGAGGGGCATTCTCTGCTATATTATTTACTATGTATACTGATGAAAGTAGGTCAAACTCACACATTTCTGTTTCAAAATATGCTTATGATACTGCTGTATCCTGCAAAATTTACAAGAGCTCTGTTGAAACTGCCCAATTAAATTATCAGTGTTCTGTTAACGACGTAGTTCCAACATGTGACCGCAAGAATTTATTGCTAAACCCCCAAAAATCAAAAGAAAATCGAGTTTTGAAAATAAAAACATAAAACATGAAGGTCTCATTCTATCAAAGTCGCAAC
Organism: Apostichopus parvimensis; assembly: GCA_000934455.1. NCBI lineage: Eukaryota > Metazoa > Echinodermata > Holothuroidea > Aspidochirotida > Stichopodidae > Apostichopus > Apostichopus parvimensis. The sequence continues at coordinate 7,886 of KN882959.1, forward strand.
ATATATTATCATTGAGGAATCTGAGGTGGCTAGAACCTCCAAAAAGGCTAAGTACTGGGAGTACATATATCGATGACAGTTTGACCTTTGCTTGTCATGTATCAAAGGTATTGAGCAAAGTATAATATATTACATCTAGTGCGGCTAACGTTGTGTCTTTGTTAAAGAAAATGCAAAGGAAAATGTTTTCAATAATACATGTGATATATGCAGTGCCTGTCTGGTACCATTTCATATTGCCAAAACAAACGGGAATATTCAAGTTTCCTAAATACATATCAGCTATATTTACAATATACCAGATAACTTATAACACTAATAACACCAACGATGCAGGAATTGCGATACATCTTTAAATGCACGGCGTACGCCAATATACTGGTTACTGAGCTTTATAAGGATCCTCACTTTTATACCAGAGAGGATTAGTCTCATCTTGCCATGCAAATTGACTTCATAAACAATGTCGTTAATACCTATGTTTCGCCCGAGCTTTCAGATATGTAAATTAATTTCTTAATGGATGCATAAACCTATATAAATGATTACCAATTCTTGTAGAGGTTCTTTTCAATGATACAATACTGAAGTTTGTTTAAAGAAATTATGGGATAGTTGTTTTAAGTATAAGACTAGCTGAATTTCACAAATACTTTAAATTAACACGAACACCATGATTTTTTAAATTAAATCTATGTTTTTCATTTTTTATCTCAACACATTACATGTATAGAGATATTGTAACAGTAAGTGGGACTCTCTCTTCTCTTAAAATATTTTCAGCGTCTTCATGCAAAGTTCTTTTTCTCTGGAATTTCCAGAGCAAGAATATATCATATAGACCAACAAAAGTTACTATTTTTTATTCCAGAATTGTATCTCATTCTATGACTTTTTCACCGATTTATGTCCAAATCGGGCCAAATCGGGCTGAAACACAGTTTTACAGACCTTTTTTGCACACGCTCCAAAACTTGTTTGTAGGGAACTTTTGCACACGTTTCCCTGCTCATTTGTTAATTATTATTCGATGTCTATGGTTTATTATGGGCACGTGACATATTACTTCTCAGCGATTGGTTTGTTATCTGCGGTTTTATGTATTATGAAAGAGAACAGAATAGAATTATCTTTCAACAGTGGTATCGTCTAAGATAGGGTCCTATGTATTATATATTTTATTAACATTTTAAACTTTCATTTGTTGTTTACAGGTAGGTATGAATAAGAATTTTACTACCTGTATATGACATTTTATGGCTTTTATTTGCTTTATTTGATGTTTAAATGATTTTTCTTTCTTAAAACAACACTGAGCTGCCGCCCCTACTTTTAGTAAAAAGGCCCGTTTTTGATGATTAAGCCCCGCCTCCAAGTCAGGTTTGTAGCAGATTGGCTATGGCTCATGACAGCTACATGTTAGATATACGAAAATGGCTACCCTCGCGACCAATTTTCTGCACTGTAGTTAGGTACGCGAGGTGTAGTGTATTGCATGCTAATTACATATACACATTGTGTACTGCTGAATGCTACGTAGTGCATTTAATTTATATTAGGCCTTCGTTTTTGTAATATCCATTTAAGGATAGAACTGGTGTTCAGGTAGCTTTTCAGAGCAAGGGCCATGATAAGTTTGTTTGATTGCCCTTCATGTATTTTTGTATTATTACGTATACACATTGTTGTACTTCTGAAGGCTACTTAGGCCTAGGCCTAGTGCATTTAAAAGAAATATATAGGCCTATTACTGTATTAGGCTTTCAGTGATAGCCACATTAGCATTGTACTGGTGTTCAGACAGCTTTTCCTAGGAAGGACCAGGGTAAGTTTGTTTGATGGGTACGTATAAAAGAGAAGCCGGCCATATCATCACAACTTTTATAAGACTATAAAAATTGTCTAAGGTTATGACTTATTTATAAGGATATAAGATGTATAAGATTATAAGAAGTATGTTAAGCTTTCTTTTGAACCTGTGATGTTTGACATCAAATGTACAAAGAATTAAAATAAAATAACAAAATGGAGAGGAACTGAGCTGGCTATTAGGGGAGGAGGAGGCCACCCATCACTTTCAAATAAAAACTTGTAATCTTCTTTTACATTATTTTTTCCAAGTCATAAATCCATGAAATCTTCATGTCAGAAAAATTGAGATGGAAAAACGTGGGTTGTTTTGATACTTGGGAAGTGGACACAGTTTTGATGGTAGTCACCACTACAGTCTACAGTAACATACAGTAGGTCGATATGCCTAGCTCTCAAGGCGGGCATCAAGAATATGGTCGAGTTGTTCTCCTCTTCTAATTTGGCCGTTGTCATTGACATCAAACTATATGACCAAAAAGTCCAACAGAGACTGACCCAAGATGAAGGATAACACATGAAAAACAAGTTCTTAAATATTCTATGACATTACTAAACCTTGCAACGTCGTTCTTTCGACAAACAGGCAATGAGCGCTAAAGGCAACACTAGCAGGATAAAGTGTAACCTGCAGAGACTATTCGTGGCAAAGTAGCATAAATGCAAGTTATATATTTGTTGTACCATGATTGATATTGATAATTGTAGAGACAGAGCAAAGATTTGAAATTAGGATTCGAAATTAAAACTTCCAGTATTGAGATACTGCGTCATTGATGCTCTTGTTATTAATTTGTCAGCAACCGACACTCCTTGCTCTCTCTAACCTCTCCCCACACCTTATCTAATCCCCTCCATGCCACCAAAGAAAAACATACTAAGACACATATGTTGATACGTGTTGATAACACTTGCAAATCACTTGTCTATTTTATAGATTGTAGACAATCTTGGGGATTATGTTTATGATAAATAAGACCAATGTACCACCCCATTCAGCAACCGGCTCTCCTTACCCTCCATACCCCAATTCCCCACTACCCCAATATCACCCTATCCGACGCCATCCATCTCACACAAGAAAAACATGCTGATATACTTATACCCGCGCAAAACCAATACTATTTCATTGTCCATTTTATTTATTGTAACAAAACGTGGGCGTTCTTTTTAAAAATTAATACGATCCATATACCACCCCTTTCGGCACCTGGCTCTCCTTGCCCTCTCAATCCTTCCCCCTCACCCTATCCGACCCCATCCGTGCCACCTAAAAAAACATACTAAAAGACGTATTGTGATACATGCGTATAACACATGCACATTCCTTGTCTATGTTATGCATTATATTAAACATGGGCGTTCTTTTTAACATAAATATGACCAATGTACCACTCATTTGATTTGTTTCTTCTATCCTAAGGTATTCCAACTAATCTCACTCCCCCTTCCTCAACTCTCCCCGTGTGACTAATACAACGTGTACTCTAAAAACGGGGACGATATGTACTACCCATTAGACAACATCAAAACAAACATAGACTTAAGGATAACTTACAGTGAAGCAATACATTAGCAATACAGCGAATACCCGCATACCTACCATGTAAACATTGAATCAGGTATATATGTGAAGTATGCATCATATACACAAGTTCTGTAATCACTAGTTGATGAACGGTTATCATTCACAAATTATGTTGTATAAAACAAATAATGAATGGTTTCCATTCGTGCAATAGTGCAAATATTTCATGAGTTGAAAGATGGAATGTTCCATTCAACTCGGCTGCGCCTCGTTGAATGGAACAAATTACATCTTTCAACGAATGAAATATTTGCACTATTGCACGAATGGAAACCATTCATTATTTGTTTTATACAACACCTTCAAATTTGGATATAATTGGATGTAAAATGCACTCATGCAACAGATTGTTTTGAACAGACAGGTTTCTCTGCTCTCTTACCATTGAAAAAAGTGCTATCCAAAAAGTATATTGCACGGTTCTATTTCATAGCGTGCAATAGAGCGGATATTGCATGCAATCGACGCGCAATTGACCAATCAAATGGCCGGAATATAATTAGGTGTTGTATAAATGTATATATTCTATATATGATACACAAATACTTTAGTATACATATGTACAGTATGTGTTATGCACAAATTCATATGTGTACATGGACATTATGTCAGTACGAACTACAGTATCCTGTACGCATTAACACTATTAACTACTTTCTCCTGTTTGCTGTACATATACACATGAACAATATGAACTGCATACTTATGTTATCTGATTTATAAAAGCTTTCATTGTGTAAGACAGTCTTCCCTTAAATGTTGGTACACTTTCACTAGTGATGTTTCTCTTTGATTAGCATTAAATACCGTCACTTGACAGCTGTCCATGTATAACGTCCTAAAATGTTATAGTGATAGAAACTTGTTCATGGTTAACGTTGTGAGTTTAAATACCAAACGTTTGTAGTCGATATGGAGGTGTAAACCCTACAGTTTTTTTTTACTGCTTTGATGAAGTTTTTTTCCTCATTCTGTGAGCGAAATGGATCCATTCGTTGGTCAGAATCAATTTCAGTCTTCATTTGCAATGTTGCATTAAATATGCTTACTATTTTTGATTCCATTAGTGAGCTTCAGGTTAATAAATGCAATGTGGTTCTCCAATTGGGTGAAATTGTTGTCATTTTTTCTTAGTTACCAGACAAAAATGATGTTCTTAAAGCGTTAAGAATGTATAATCTGCAAAAATAATAAAGCGCCACCTACATACATATCTTAGGGTATATTGTTTTGATACTGTTTATATTATCCAAGACTTTTAATCAATATATGTAGTAAGTGGAATAAAACGTGTCCAACACATTGCGTCTGTTTTGTAATGTATGTAAATGGGTCATGTTTACCATCAAGGCAAATATAAAACGAGAAAATGTATTTCAGCATTCCACTGATTCATCTGTACCTATCATGGTTGTATAGACAATATCCAATCACCACACATAATGCAAAAACAACCACAACAACAACGAGTGCAATTGCCCATGGTTCCAAACCGCCTGCAAAAAACAAGAAAAGAAAGAAATTTACTGCTAAAGAAGATTTTTGTTTATTTCACTGTAGAAAGCTACAACAACAATCATATCCAGGAATAATAGTGATATATCTTGCCATGCGTCATATCGTAATAATGTTTTCAGCCCTACAAAACCCCTTTTAATTTTTTTAATATAACGTGATCTTTATTATGATTAATATTGTTAAGATTATTATGATCATGTTAAATGATTAATATGATGATACTAGTTATAATCATTGTGATCAATATGGTTATTATGATTATTATGATTAATATGATGATTATCATTATTATGATGATTATGATTATGTTTCCCTATATATGTATTCACGATCACTCAACATGGTATACATTATATTGTTACATATTCAAGCACCTGCATTTAATATTAGTTGATGTAAGTAGACAGCAAAATAAACAATTTACAATACGCAGCTTAATGATACAATTACGTAAACAAGTTTTGACAACATGAAAAAGCATTTTAAGCTCCGGTAATTTCACTTTTTTTCCGGGGCTGTTCTTGCTTAAAATAATCTAAACTTTCAGCTCTCAAAGCACATTTAAATTTATAAAAGAAATCATCGATATTCGGCTTTTTGTTTTTTGTCTCGCATACGAGCAAATACTATCTCAGGTGGATAATTAAAAAGTTGTAAGAGTGACAGTGAAACCGATAAAGATAATTTCTTATTTAAGAAACGCATTTCGACATAAATTATACAATTTGCTTCAAATCCTGTGCAGAAATCTGAACTGAAATAGTTTAAGCTTGGCCTCACAAAGAGTGCTCAAAGGAATACTAAAAATACCACGCCCGTCGTGCTTGGTTATGTCAAGACAAGTATTTTGCCACTTGTGAATGGCGGTAGGCGGCCTAGAGCTTATTTTGAGATATAGTGGGAACAGAATTGAGAGGCTGAAAAATATACACCATTAACAACATGTAGAAGATGAACTTGAAAAGTTAACATTACTACAACCAGACCTCCTCCTTTTACTTGTAATGGCATTAAGTAAGCCCCAATAAGTTGTAAACGGGAAAGCACGCAGCTGGTATTCATTTAAAAAAGCTTTAAAAGACAGAGGACATGGACATGGACATGAACATTAATATGATCAGACTCAGGATCAGGATCAGGATCAGGATCAGGATTAGGATCAGGATTAGGATTATGGTTAGGATTATGGTTATGATATTTTATTCTTATAATTATGAATATGGATATGAATATGAATATGAATAAAGGCGCTAAACCTACCATCATGAGATAAACTACTGTACTAACGAGTTTAGCTGTTAGTGTTAATATCAAGCAACAAATAAGAGATATGTAGTGTTATATTGATAGGATAACAGAGCTAGAGAAAAGAAAAACATCACATAAATCATTCACTGATAGTTGTTGTAAATAGTTAAGCTTAAAATAGAACAATCGCACTCTAAACACAAAACAACCACGGAGAATAGAGAATTGTAAGAAACAATATGCCTATAATAATCTAGGTGATTGTGTCCATAATGTACAGTATGCGAGATGCTTCTCACTTATTACCTGGTTTATTGTTAGTTGTAGATGTCGTATCCCAAGTAGTTGATTCAGTAGCTGGAAAAAACCCACCATAGTGCATTTTGAACTATGGTGGGTTTTTTCCAGCTACTGAATCTAGGATAAACTAGGAAATATCAATAGTTCATGTTCGATCTAAATGGGATTACCACATAATTAATCAGCAAGCAGACCTTACTATCATACAATATTTCATCCTTATATTAAACAGGTAATTGTATGATACACATCACTGTTCTGTATTGAAAGGAAACCATGGCATGATCTAGGCATGAACTTCAAGAAAGAAAGTTCCCCAATTACCAAATAACCATGGTTGCTATTCACTGATGAAATATTACGTACGGTATTGAAATAACAAAGTGAACTAAGCACTATATGAAGCATTACACAAATATTACAAATTAACATATAAAAAAATAACTCAGAGGAGGACAATGGGCAAAAACAATGTACTCGTATACGGCCTAACTAAAGATAAGCATCTTCTTCACAGCTCCAGTGCTTCCAATTTTCCAGTTGCTTGAAAAGTATGCACTTTCAAGTATTTAGTACAAAGATAGCATTTTTGGCACAGTTTTGTTACAAGAAAATGGTCTCAATGAATTTGAAGTATTTGGAATTCTTAATGTGTGCTCAGGTCCTACTATAAAGGTTATGTCTTTCCCATGTAAACTGATGATGTAATGAAGCCTTCAAATAAAAAAAAATAATTTTAATGGGCTTTAACCACTGTCTACACTTTTCTTTTTAAGTTGGAATATTTCTATGTACAGTATGAAGATGACGAACAATTCACAACCTTCAGATTTTAAAGATTTTCCGTGTAAGTCCTAGTCATGTCTCCTGTACTGCGACAAACCTTAAACTATGAACTGACTGTCAGTCTGCAAGCATTATGCTGACTACTTCAAATACCTTCTCTACATTTCAGTAAATATTATAGCAAAAGACAGAATGTTTCAATTTTGTGTTCAGATTCAGTTAGTAAGCCAATGGTTATTTACTATACTACACATTTTAAGCAGTATGCAGATCAAGACGGTGCAATGTATGTAGGTTAAGTGTAATGTATTACGCATGCATGGATATTGAAATTTCTGCAAGAGATTTGGGGAAATGTAATACCGTAAGTGAGTTATTGAAGAGAAAACAGAACTTGAGCCATTCCATTTAACCAGTGACGGAAAGAGGTTACCCAAAACACATCAAAACCACCGTTCCTGATCAGCTACTTGCTTTTACTATGGTTTTGTACTAAACCAATCATTCATAATTTTAAAGTTTTAAATGTGATTGCATGTCGCAGCAATTATTCGTTTCCTATTGAGTTTTAAAGGTAAGAAAATAGTGCCTGATTTACTGTTGATGGTGGTATTATGGTAGTTAACTTTTTGTTTAATATCCAAATAATTTGAAACATGAGTTATAATATACTACATTGCTGCCAGTAGAAGAATACCTCCCCGATGGCAAAAATCAGACTGTTCGTGCTAGTATTGTACACAATTTCTTTGAAATGTTTTCTTTAATTGATCTGCAAACATGAGTTGCTGCCAGTAGAAAAGTACCTTGTCAACCACAAGAGCCTATCAGAGTTTCGATGCTGGTATTATACTATTTCTCTTTTTCAAGCATGCAGTCAAACTGTAAACTTGACTACAACTTGATACAAACTCTCGTGGAACATTCAACTGGTCAGATGTGAACTGAATATTTAAATATACCTATTGTCCTGATAGGTCCTGATGACCATTGCTTTTTAACTTCATTGTAGCATGCGTTTTGCAACAATTCTTGTTGAAAGAGACAGAAATGGTAACCAATTGTGCAGTCTTTGTTTGGTCTGAGAATTTTCTATTCCCTTTAGTACTTAATCATATAATCTTGACCCACAACTATATTTCTTGAAATAATTGTTAAATCATATAAACTACTGTCACAAATATCTTGTGATTTCTTTGGGGTTGATATAGACTGTGTAAAGGTAATTGTAACAATTACCGAAAGATTTATAAGGAAGGATTTATAGGGAAGCATATTAGCAAACATAGAAGGACCGAAAATGAAATTCTCAGAATATTATTCAAATTTGTAATGAGACTGTTGTTGTAAAAGGTCTGTCACGGTACAAATTTTAGTTAGTCAAAAGCTAAGAAGATCAAAGTTTTAACTAAGGGTTGCCTGTTTTTCTGTGCAGTAAATAAACTCAAACTCATATTGGCACCATAAAAAAAGACCAAACACAAATTTGCTGTAAACTTTATAAACATTTACCCTTTTATAGGTGGAAATATATGGGTTTGCAATTACTTGAAACTGAGGTCCCTTAAATTAGGGAGTGAAACATGGTATAACATTTCAATGTTTAACGGGAAAAACGCTATTTGGCCGTACGTGTCATTTTCCTCCAATTGAAAACGGCATTAGTATTTCCTGAGATTAATAATGTACAACATCTCCTGCGTACAAAATATAACATTTATATTTGTTTGTTTGTTCGTTGGATCAATTAGAAGAACCGGTTCAGTTCAACTTTCATTTTCCATTTTTAAGCCTGCCTAATTGTACACTTTCAAACATATCAACCTGCTTTCGTTGTTGATTAGATGCTTGTTGTACTGTATCTATGATATATTCACTGTGAAAGTGTAGTAGGCCTAAGCTACAATAAGAGTTACGCTATTGTTTTGAAACGCTAATGAGACCTATATCTCAAGGTATTCAACACATGTGCTGTGACACTACATGTCAAAGAGTGTTGAAGTCTTGTGTGACAGAAAATGGTTCATTGATTGGGAGCACAACAGCCTCACCAATCAGCATTTTGAAATGTGTTATCAATATTACATTGTTTTCAATGTAGCAAACCAAAACTATAACAGGACAACGGAAATAAGCTAACAAAGAAGTGAGGAAGTAAACAAATAGCAATAAGAATAGTAAATATGTGCTGTTGTTGTTATCGTTTTAGTCTTAAAAGACTACCCAATGTATCATGCATTTCTACTGTGCATATAACTAACTTACCTTGTCAGAGATGGATCTAGCCTATAGTGGTCAAACACATTTCAATTTGAGCATCAGTCAAACACCCTTTAATTTAAACATCATTCAATTTAAATACCAATCAAACACCGTTCAATTGAAACACCAGTCAAACACCCTAGCTAACCTATAGTATGTACCAATGATAACAAATCTGAAGGTATCATATGCATGTATGCTAAAGCATCGGTCAATAACAAAAGAACAGCTTACATGAACACATCAGCAAGTTTAAGAATATAATACAAGCTTTGAGAAGAGAAAGGCGTTAGTGTACAGTGTCAGGGATGTGACACAAATAAGGATGAGAGACCCAAACAAGTCAAAATCAACTTGTTTACCTTTTTGCTGATATTTTTATGAACCATACTGAAATTTCAAAAATTGCATTTTAATATTTCCTTTTTGTTCTGTATCCATATTGATTGTACAACTTGCATAAAATTCAGCAGATTGCAAGTGTTTTATGTCAACATTGATAACATTGGCCAGCAATTCAACCGAATTCCACATACCATTAGTTCCTGTACGTTCACTGGTAGACGGGGGTGCAGTTGTTTTGGTTGTAGTAGATATGGCAGTTTGCCTTGTTTGAGTTCAATTTATTTCTTTTGGCTTGAAGAAACAATTGTTCTGAAATGATTACTTATCAGATATTGTAAGTGTATTCATACCTCTTGCGTGGGGTACGGTTCTACAGTGGTTGTAGTAGGTAAAGCAGTGGTACCTGCAAGTTTTGAATGGAGATAAACATTTGCCTTTTTTTTATTTCAATGTGTTTATAGTGGCTTGAATAAACAATTGTTCTAAAATGAGTATATTGCAGCAATTGGATTTATGTTAAAACCCTTGTAGATTGAAATAGCTCATAGAGCATGAAATCAGGAGAGAAATGAGAAGATTAATAAGCCAAGTGAAAACAGTAGACTGCGTTGCAACACAAACTAGAAAATATATCGACACTGTTTATAACATTAATCAGCCTTTTTCTGCTGTACTACTTTCAAATGTAACATTTTACACACAATTAGTTCAAGGTTTTATAGCTTCATTATTTAGAAATGCTTTGTGAGCAATAACATTATAAATAAGTTTCATAATAGTTGGGCTAGAAAATTTTGCAACTTTTATGAAATGAATATGTCACAGACAGTAATTGCATCTTAATAGTTAACGCAACATATGGCAACACTAAATATATCCTATATATTAAATCGCTTAAACTACTGTAGGTAAAAGTGAAATCTTCTGGGAGATAATTGAAAATATAAAACTCCTTTACAAAAAGTTTTAAACAATATCAGTGATTTAAAGGTAATATGATCAAGTTCATGTGTCATAATGTTCCCTCCTGGAACACGAGGTTGAAAGTCCATCTTTCCGAACAAAATAAGTGAATCGAGACATCCACCGTAGAGTAATGCTACATCTTTATAGTTATTTCACAGTTTCTCTGACTGGAGGGTAACATGAAGAAGGAAATTCGAACTAATAGAACGAATATAAAACTATAAAAGAGGGCATCGTCCACTTCCCCTTGGTCCTAGATTTACCTTTGCATGTATTAGCTACTATCAATGACAGGACGTCTACCTATTATCCTACATCACACTTTCCAGAAAGATTACTAACAGTTTGTATTTACAAACCATCGATAAGATAATATATTTTCCCAACTTCTTAGTCCCAGTAGACCACTTAAACCTCTACAGTAACTTCCTACAACAGAAACACTTTAACCTGTCTGTTTACGCCATATCAGATATCCACCAAAAAATCACAATGCAGAATGATGTCATCCAAAAGATGTCATAGTATTTTGTTTGTTCACCCCTTATCATAGGTTGTCTAGGAAAAACGCCAAGCGTTAGTTGGATCGCCGAAACCAATTTGTTTACGCTTTCAGGATGCGGTGCCCACTTGGTAGCATCTAAGCTCGTTTTTGTACAGCTAAACAGACCCCTGCAGAAACTGTGAATGATTTTACGTCTAAGATGAATATGATGGGTTTTGAAATCTCTCTCTCTTCGGAAACAAAAATTGTCCAGACTCCACTGGCAGGTCTACTTTTCCACGTCAGGTCCTTTGTTCTCCACAATCACCCTATCACTGTCGAAGAAATAGTCAGGGCGGCAAACCAACTTGCTCTTATGTATGTTGATTACATCCTCGTTTAGAATAATGTAGACCATCTTTTTGTTTTCACCTCCTCGGGGTAATTGAAACCTTCTAAATGTGATGCACAGAACGTATCGAAGACATGTCATCACAAAATATGGCATTCAGGCTGTTCCATTTAAAACAGAGGGAAATATCGATTTCCTTGTCCTGGGGATGTTTCTACTCCACGCGGCTTTCTTGGCCTTTGTAATTATTACCGCATGTTCTTACACGGTATTGCCAAAATTGGTGCGCCACAAAATAACCTTCTGGAAAAGGGTGGTCCCTACACCTAGTGTAAACAATGTGAAGAAGCTTTTGGAAGCAAGCTAGCTTTGACCACCTCACTTATCGTAGCTCATCCTAGAATGTCCAAACTTTTATTGTTTTAACTGATGCCTCATGGAGTGCCATAATGTATATTCTTAGTCAGCGTGATATTTGTGACAGAGAACCTGTGATTGCTTAGGGTGTCAACCTCTTAAACTGAATGGAAAAGAGAGGGTCTATATCAGAGAGTGCCTTCCTCTGATAGAAGTAATTCAATGATTCCGTCCGTACTTAGCTAAAAACAAATTTACTGTTTAGACTATATAGCTCTGAAACGATTACATACAGTTTCACAATCAACTAATGGCCATTTATGTGGTCTATAGGGCTTCATGGGTATCATTTCACTATTGAACACCAGCAGGCAAACTACAACAACATGCATATCACCTTTCTAGGAGAAGATATGATTCATGCAAATCCCAAAGGAGGCTGACGGAATATGCATTGAACTCAAGCCATCAAGTGCCACATGGTCATTTATCCAAATTACATCGTGAGTTGGGTCTCAATGACACTTTCAAACTCAGAAATTGCTCTGACAACAAGGAATTACAATATCTTGTTCATCCTAACCGGCTTAAGCCCTATCATGTCCCACGGAACAGGAAAGTACCTACTATGCCACAACCGAATCAGTCTCCTGTGACTAAAACACTTCCTGGGATTGATAGTCTACTGAATCTTACAAGAAACTCAAAATAAAGTGGAACAAAATGTATGGATATTTGTTGATCGTATTCTTCAGTCACAATAATATAATGTTGTTATATATTACAAGGTACACAATGCAGATAAAACGTTATCTTCATGGGTTCTTCGCAGGAGTTTATTGTCTAATATCAACTCAACGTTAATCAATAAGTCAGAAACGTAAGTGTATATTGAAGAGACATACGTTCTTCAGTTAGCTGTACAGTAACTGATGACCTTTGGTCCTGTAAACAATGTGGTAGCATATTGTTTCCAAGTTTGTTAGAGTCTATGAGTTAATCTTCATTTCATATTAAAGCCGTTTTACTTTTATAGCATATTTAATCATTTGTTTCTATCCCTGCACATGAAATTATTTCAACAGTATGTGTCCGTACTGCCACAACATTTTTCTTGATACCAGATTGTGCTGACAATCTGCTAATATACAACACTGTTAATAGTGTTACTGCATTATTTATTAAAAGATGTTTCAATATCCAATTTTGGGCTAGAAAATCAGCTCTGCCAACTTGCAACCACCACCTCAATCATTGCTATTTATGAATGGCATTTATTGTACAACTTACTCCCAAAGCGAAATACTTCTAATGTAAATCATAAAGAAAATGGTTAATTTTAGATTAATTGAGAGAACATATTGACCCCTTCAAGCTCCAAGTGTCGAAAACTGATAAAGTCCCCCTTCAGTAGGTCAGAGCGAGACTATCAACTGTTTGAAACAGATTTCTTTCCTGAATGACTTTACGATTTGTTGAAAACCAACAGTGCCCCTTCGCAACAGTAAACTGACTTGAATTTGACCAAGCTATGTTCGACAAAAGCAAATTATATCATTGGAGAACTCACATATTATTTGAAGCCTTAATTTTAGAGTTACCATGTTTTACAAGGTGATCAGACTTTGACACTTTTCAATCTAATATGACCTTTGACCTCTACCAATTTCAAAAAGTCTCACAATAACCAAACTGGATCAACGTACTACGTATGCAGAACAAGAGAGATGCACTTTATGAGTAATCGCGTTTAGAACTTTTGCAGATTTTGACCTCAATTGACATGTTAAACTTCACGAACAACACTAGTGTTCTTGTCATCAATGAAATGGATCCACATACCAAATTAAGCAAAGTCCAGTGTTTAGAAGCAAATGTCACATTCGCACACACGCCAATATCATCGCAAAGATGCCTTTTACACCCGGCAAGGAATCCACAAAGTGCCCAATTGGCACTGTGGTTCCTTGCTTAGTGGAATATTAAAGTGTAGGATGTCAAAACCCAATCTCAAAATGTGTATGCCCACATGAACCACCAATAACCAACAACCGTATTCCAAGTTTGGATTTAATTTGATTTGAGGTTGTGGAGTTATTGCCATTTGAACATTTTGATAACCTCCCAAAAGATATTGGGCTTGATAACACTTTCATATAAATGGTCCCAAAAACATATGGCCTAGACAAGTAGCTCAAAAAAATATTTGCCCCCATTACTTAGCAGCAATGCAACACTTGGCTCAACCAATGGATATGTGCAAGGAAAACTAATTCAGTGGAGGCTGCCATACGTCTGTAGTATAGTGTTGTATGTATATATTGTTTAATTCACTGAAATATGCGTACATATCAATGGCCAAAAGCTCAACCACAAATAGGAATCAGGTCACACTGACTTACGAAGTGTGCCCTGAAAGTAGTTCTAGTAAATCACTCATAGTCAAAAAGTTTAGACCAGTTCCCAGCTTGGGCTGTGGTTGCATCAAATATCAATTGAGAGAAAGATTGCCTTTACACTTGATCCGGATCTGATCTCCCGCATCAACGGTGACCCGAGAAATGTTGTCACCTCATTACGTCACATACATTTTCACAGACACACATTCATTGACGAGTTTTCTCACGCAACTACATCTCTGCGTGGTCAATATCAGAGCCCGTTCCCCGTTTGATCCTGGGATTTAGCCTTGTTGTAGGTTATGACTGAAGTAATGTCTGAAACACTTGCCATCATTTGTAAAGTAGGTCTCCTTGTCTCGGCGAAGTACAGTGGAAGTCCTCTTATTCGATTTTCTTCGTTAAAAGCTTGCATCATTATCATACTTGCACGGTACAATATAGGAATATTAAATACCATAGTAATTGACCCTTGGATCTCTATCTTCTTGTTCAGCTAGTGGTCCTGGCTGTGTTATACATGTGCTAATGTCTATGTAAACTGAGTATGTGTGGGCCGTTGTGGGCTGTGCATAGCGTAGCATTGTCACCCTAAGGCTACGCCATAACAACAACAATTTCAGAGTAAACGTGCTATGTGAACTGCGACTGCGCATGACACATTCCAATCCGATGTTTTTTTTCACCAACATTCAGTGATAGCGGGTGAGGACAAGAATACGACTCAAGTTTAAATGCGTCCGTGTCAGTTCATACGATTACCCCTTGGAGAAATAATCGTCTGATAACATGAAGGTGTCTGACCCAAAACTACCGTAAAAGCACCCTGAGGGATGTTACACCACCAGGGCAATTGACACACATGGATAGGTATATAATTGACATATGAAGGATCTGCTTCTGACATGCAATGACTTATGACTTTCGTATTTTCTGCACCATAATGAGTTTCCTTTGCTCCAGATGAAGCTCAGTCATAAACTGCACACATGTTGGTAAGAACTGAACATTTGTTAATTTATCCATATTACAATTTGAAGATCGATCCAAGGTTCTTGCAAAATCCTTGTCCTTGCAAAATTCAAACTTAACAATAGCCTTCATCTACTACAGGCACTGCTCAGTAGATCAACACTTCAACATTGGACTACACTTAAAGAGAATGACAGCATTGGTGGTTTCAATGTGAAACAATTACCCCATTGCTAAATTTTACATTTTAAGGGAACAGGGTAACTGTAGAATACCATTTGAAGACTCACCTGCGTCGCAATAATGAGCTTTCCCATCTGACTTGTCACCATGATCAATATCATTGGTAGCACTACAAGAGAAACTAGATGATGTTTCATAGACAACACTTACAGTGAACGTGTTGCTAGTTCTTACATGTATAGTATCACTTTCCATGAAGAATGAATATTGAGTTATTACTGCAGGTACAGCATTACATTCGCAAGTTAATGTGACCATTCTACAGTCTTCCTCTTCCTGTATAGTCATGCTACACAGAGGTGCATCTGCAAAGCAAAAATGATATTTTTACATTACAATTAAATAAATAATAACAATAAAATAAAACTGTTAGCAAACTGCTTATCCACGGGAGAGGCTGTGTAGGAGAATGTGTAAAAGTAAGTTGGCCTGATGTTTCGATCCTAGCAGGATCTTCTTCAAGGGCTAAATGACAAGTAACAGTAACAGAAGGGACAAAAACACGTACACAATACAGACAGGTTAATGAGCATGGTGAAAACAAAGAGATGAATGAAAGGGGATTAGTAGACAAGGGATGGGGAGAAGAGCGCTGGGATTTCTGCATCAATTTTCTGAGCTTAAACAAAAGAAAATGGTGAGACATTTCTCCCCATCCCTTGTCTACAAATCCCCTTTCATCCATCTCTTTGTGTTCACCATGCTCATTAACCTGTCTGTATTTTGTACGTGTTTTTGTCCTTTCAGTTACTGTTACTTGTCATTTAGCCTTTGAAGAAGATCCTGCTAGGATCGAAACGTCAGGCCAACTTACTTTTACACAATTAAATAAGTACAATGGTTAGCAGCATAGGCATGTGTACATGATACCTAATTTCTGACATAATATAATTCAAATACATCATCTAACTTCACTTAACTAGATTACAGAAATACACTGGAATTTCTACATATGTCCCTCTAACTCAATTTCTTTTAATTATTCAGGATGTCTTTCTATTGTTTAACATAATTTGCATAGATTAGGTATGCGACTTCACTGGAACTTTTCTGGGGAGTCGAATAGTTCTAGCACATGTAAGGATTAAAATATGCAAGTAAGCATTCAGAAATTCACCAGGTGAATCTACACAACAAACTATGCATTACATCCAAGTTTCCTTTAGGCATGTTATATCTACTTGATTTTAGATGTCTGACCTCTGGAGATCTCAAATGACTTTAACCTCCATAGAAACAAATGACAATTATGAATTCATACTAACTTTGCTTTTGAAGTTGTAAAATTTGCAAGGTTTCCAGATTTGATAATAATGACTTTTAACATCTATAAAAAGCGAAAGGGCTTTTGTACTCTGTATGATGTACATATAAACATGGCACGCACAGAGTTTGCAAAATGTTTACTTTGGAATTTATCAAGAATTATATGGTTTCTGACTTTGCCATAGCTGGTCACCTCAAAGGACTTTTGACCTCCATCAACAATTAGAGTTCCTGTACTCAGTAATGGGATCTGCATTGCAAGTAAGAGGTTCACCCATACTTTGCTTTGAAGTAACAGTCTTAAACGACCGGAAGCAAATAAGACATGTGTAACGCTAAACTTATCAACAAGCCAAGGACAATTTCGGGAGTCTTCTTATATATTCCATCCAACAGTATAACAGACATGAACATTAACAGTGCCAAGAATATGCTGATTTAATCTGGAATGGAACGATAGAAATCAATAAATCGTCATATGGTTTCCATAATAGTTCAGGTCAAAATAGTATGATGATAATGTTCAAAGATATTAACGGATAAGTTATAAATGTCATCGAAGGAATTGAATGATGGGCAACGGCATGTAAAATAGCCTTCCATTTTATATGTCTTATCAAATATCCACCAAGTTTCAAGACTTTCTATTTTTCTAGATATTTGTTATCATACTTTTATCGTTATTCCAAGTGTACGAAAGTATTTGAAAACTATATAACGTTTTTTTTTTTTTGGGGGGGGGGGTGGCTACCAAAGGTACTCCTTTGTTGGTCCACTATGTAGCTAGTGTGTGTCTGTCTGTATTAAAGGGAGGAGGGGGGGGGTAGCAAAATTATTTCAGGCGAATCATTTTAAGTTGATGAAGAAACTGGAAGGTCGAAAAGCTTTGTTATTCATTGCGACACTTTGTATGATGGGTTTAATCTCTTTTCTTCCATTTTTTTTTCTTCTGGAGGAAACTAAAAACAAATATTTAAGAAAGCAATCTCTAATGGAAACATAAATGCTAACTGGGAAGAGAAAGTTTTACCATGGAGAGACAGTAGCAGCTCTGTGGTTTAATTAGCCGTCTATTATATTCGTACCAATTTATTCAAGGGAGTGTTCTTACAGAGTGGCATTTTATTGTCATGGGACCTATTACATTAATAACCCCTCTGATGCCAGACGAGTATTGCAATGTCTTTTGGGATCACAGTATGTGTAATCATTGTGGTTGTACCTGAAGGAATTCACTGAAGCAATACTCTTAAACTGCATGTACGTCATGTTCTGTCTTGATGCATACAAATTGTAAACGCTTTAAGTAAATGTAATCAAGTTTAAATATTAAAATATACTCAACATTGTACTATTACACAAGTGAACAACAACACAGCCCAGCTGTTAATAGGTATGTATATATAGTTGTGTACTGTTTCTGATAACTCCACATACCACACAAGAAATGCTTCAGTTTGTTTTTCCTTATTTATTTATAGCCTTTCATACTTTGACCTCCTCCAAAAGAGAAATCAAAGCAAGTCTTTAAAATTCTCAGTAAGGTAAAGCGACATATTACGTTTTAAGTTCATATAACCTTTTCTTTTTGTGCCTTCATGTTTGTCACTGTTTGCTGGTAGCAATAATACAGGATGATAATGTGTACAAGAATTGATGTTACTGTAAATGACAACATATTCCAGAAAGAGGAGAATTTTATGTGTCTACTTACACCGAACATTTAGATTCATTGTATGTGAAATGAGTTCCATGCGTTGGTCATTGATTTCGTCTTGCATCACGTAACCAGTAAGCTGACATGTGATACTACTTTCGCCTTTCACTGCAATATATGTAGATGTTATGCTGTAGTCCTTGTAGTCACCATTAGATGTAATGATAAGAGGGGTTTTCACTACAAGTGAAGGATCCCACATGAAGCGTAAGTCACTCACAGACCGAGCTTTAGTAGCAGAACAGGTTAGATCATATGATGTTCCAACAATGACATCCAGTACATCTACATCTTGTGATTCATAACGGACAGTTGGCTTAGCAAGCACTGCAGTAAATTAAATAGAAATGAAATATAATGAGTTTTGAATTAACATCAGCTTGTGCTAATTACTAAATATAAATGTTTGTGATGTTAAAATTAATTTTAATTGGTACCTAACTGCATGGATAGAACCGTTTTTGCCGGTTGACAATAAGGGTGACTGGTTCATTCTTTTGTTTGTTAATTCCACTCCACTAAACAGCAGAAGTACACATATTACCACGTACGATTCAGTAGCTACATTTACATTATTCTACTTCTATTTAGTAACATCCCCTAAACAATACTCCACAGTTGAGGGAAATATTAACACATGATAACAAGTTTGAAATATAAACCCCCCTTAAGTGATAACTGTATTTAAAAAAAAATGTTATTAAACTTCATAAACTGTATAAGTTATTACAATGACAAGTTGAGTGATTGAGGGCTAGCAACCCACCCCCCCCCCGATTTATTGAAAGATGCCTGGATAGCTTAAAATAAACCGTACCTTCGACGGTAACATCATATGTGGTAGGGTTGCTACCAAAAGGAGAACATCCATAAACACCTCCATCTTCATCCTCAACATTCAGTATGACCAGGTTAAACGAAGTAGGCTCCAGAGTATAATTGAAATTATTATACTTCTCCTCTGTTGATATGGTAATGGAAGGAGGATTCCCTGACTGATACGTCAATACTGTAATTGAGTCTCCAACTACTATCTCTGCCCATATTACTGTTGGCGTCTGCTCTGTTATTGTGCATGGTAAAGCTTCAGCATCCTTGGTTGTATAGGTGTATACAGTCCGACATGACCCTTCTAGGAAACAACCAACTAAGAAACGGGGATATAAATGTCAGTAAATCAATAAAATATTTTATAATAAGTATTTTGTTTATCCGTGATATTAGAAATGAAAAATAATGTGCAACATATGAGTACTTCCTCCACGTGTGAATGCTGCTTTAATGAATGCTTTCTTTATACCATATAGTGCAGTAGAAATTTTCTTTGAACATCAATTATTTTTTTGTACCTCATCACTTATTTTTCATTAATTCCACACTTATTTGTGTATTTAATGAGATACAGTATTGTAAATAGAAACTATTTCAAATATTCCATTCACCGTTTGCATAATATTACGATCACTTTCTCCGTTAAATGCAGCCTCGGGAATGTAGCTTACATATCCTTAATACATAAAAGCATAAATGTTTGATAAAAACAATCATGCATTATAAACTTGACACCTAGTTAACTAAGTTTAAATTATCACAGACAAAGCCATCAATAAATGTCATATTCGATATAAACATATACATTTATTAATACATCTAAGTAATACAGCTGTCTTAAGTCATTAAAAGTATTAACGATACAGTTCAATAACTTCTGAGGACACTACGTAAACTAAATAAAATTAAAGTAAAACAAATATTGTACAATTGTGACATGAAAGTGATATCCACTCCTGACAACCCTTCCCAAAAAAATCAACTTATACTTGTGACGGATAGACAGTTGTTTTGTTTGAGACAAACACCTACTACGTACTTTACAGTACCATGAATTCAAAGAAGAACTGCATGATTGTGACAATTTCAGTAAACATAATAAATCCAGATAGTCATTAAGTTTGGTAATTATTGCGATGTTTCATATGAGAGCATTTAATGTAACATTCACACAAGAGTTTCAATAAAGGTCTCAGATAAACGACTTAAAACTTAAAAGACATTTTTCCTGATACAACTGACAGTACCCTGATGCATTAACTTTCATGAATGCTAATAATGGAATTTAAAATTATGACATATACATGCACTTCAGACTGGAATTTCCAATGACCTTTCAACTCTATCACAGTGTTCCTATAGCTACTACATCATATTTTAACACCATGGAGCTCATCCAATGTTGTCCTTGGAAGATATAATGTTGAGGTTATCAGACTTTTACCGCTGTTGGCCTCAAATGACCATTTACCTCTGCAGAAAATACTAGGGTTATTGTGGAAGAATGAAGTTAATCTATGCTTTCCTTCGGGAGTAATTGTGACTAGAAGGTTTTCAGACTTGACATATGTTGACCTCAAATGACCACTGACCTCCACAGAAACTCAATACTTAATACGTTGGATCCATATGCCAAGTTAAAAAGGAAAGTCAAGCTGAACGTTTGGAGTTACTGGGTTCCCACAGTTTGTATATTCTGTTGACCTTAAATTACATTTAGCCTTGGCAGAACACATTAGTGTTTGTACTCATTAAGGTGGATTCAGATACAAAGGAAGAAGTACAGAAAAGCTGTACTTTTTGAGTTATCAAGAATACAAGGTTTCCAGAAATTGACCTTGAGAGACCTTTGACCTTCACCAATTCCAATGCAGTTCTAAGCGCGTTCTTCTTAAATTGAAACTTGAGTTTCGCAGTTATCATATGTGAAGGTAAAGTTGTTGTCCTTTGTTGACCTCATATGATTGATGACCCCTTCTGATTCCAAATATGTGTTGTACTCAGTGAGGTGGATACATGTAAAGTATGCGTTCCTTAAAGCTGTGCATTTTGTATTAATAACACTTACAAAATTTTGCACCTACACTAACAAGCGGATACACCTTAATTATTAAGTTCCTTCAAAGTGTTTTATTGTGGTCTAATGTTTAGAAAATATTCTGACTTTGACCGTAAATGGTTTGTAAACAACTTGTAAAAGTGTCATTACATACAAAATCAACCATTTTTAGGTAAACCTTTGCATATCACCTTTTGTATTTGGTCATTTTAGCATCATTTGTTGATATCAGTGAGTTAGACTCTTGTACATATATCCTTACGGGGTCATGTACAAGACTAAGACACTACCGGGTTAACATTACTAACGGGGTACAAATGATCGAGCTCATAAAGGAACTGTACATAAATGCGGGGAGCGGGTCTATGTGTGTGTATGCGGTGCCCTAGCTCGTAAACATGATATGTCAAAAGTTGTCAAGATATCTAGGACCTGAACATCAAAGGAACGCGTGTATGCATGGTAGGATACCTATATGTAGTAGAACGTTTTATACAAATTAATGTATGTTACAGTTCATTTAAGGTCACGAGGGGTCAAAACTAAACCTTTTTAAGCACGATGTACCAAGATAAGGACTCTCTTACACGTACAAGAACCATGTTATTTTGGATAGAAGACAAAGGTAATTTGGGTCAACAGAGGTCCAACTGTCAAAATATCCAATGTATCCCATCAGAGTAAATATTACGATTGCAAATTCAGCTCTTTGTTGTTAGAGCCAGCACGCAAATAAATTACCAACAACAAACGATACCTTGTGTCTTTCTTTCATCGTTTTGGTAATATGTCACATGAGTCCCTGTCATCAAATCATATAAACACTGATATTTTTTAGATTTATACTGCTCTCAATCTGCAGTATAAACATTAGCCAGGGTAGTTAGCTTGCAAACTACTCTTGTGCTGCCTATGTAATGTAGTTCCAGGCAAGTTACTGCTGGGAGGGGTTTCCTGCTGGTTATACCAGAATGAAAAGAAAATGCAAATGATAGTAATGCCTAACACTACAAAATTATTATTCACCTAGCCTGCAATAATATTCATAAATTTTTAAGAACAACACCACGTTTTTTGAATGCTTGTCATTTATTATGCATTTTGTTGATCTACAGTAGGTTTATGTTAACTTCCCTGTATAGTAGGAACATCTATGTTGTAGCCCTTCAATTAGGGATTTAAGGAACAATATAAAAGGTGACCTATATTGGTATGCTGGTCATCATCCTGCCCTTGGGTTGTAACATGTTAATGTGGTAGTGCTTGTATCTAAACAGATCCAGCCTTGTTTATACCTATACAAAACTATGCATTAGCTTACAGTGAGTTTAGCACAATATGTGGTCTTAGGGTAAGATGGGGACAAAAATAGCCCACCTAACATGGAGGTGTGATATTGTCCATTTTGGCGGCAATGTATCTCTCTCTACGGCCAAACCCATGCTTAGACAGATAGCTTTAGGACTCTAGCATGTTTCATAAAGAACTTATGATGACTCAAATTTGATACTTTGTATTAAAGCGCACTCGGTCGAGGAAAAATGCGAAAGTGGCACCTGAACTTTAAACAGCTGTAACTCAAAAAGTAAATGTCCAAGAACTCAAAGTTTGTACACGTTTACCCGCACAAAACAACACACACGATAACTAGACTGTCTACTTGCCTGTCTACGGCAAGTGACAAAACAACAGTTACATGCTTGAACAATAATGATATCAAATCTTATGATCGCATAAGCATGTAACTATATACTTACATTGTATTATCCAAGTACTTGTGTAACGCTAATTAGACATACTATTCCGGAGATGTCAGATTAAGACTTTTATGTTCCATGATTAATATCCATGATATGCAGGCACACACAATAAAAAACAGGTTCATGTTATGAATGTAGTGAGAGAAACCTTATATGCCAAAGACCATGGAACACTTGGTTTTTGTCTTGTTTTTTATGCCACTTGCATTTTATCTTTCAATTTGATGAATATTGGTGACACAAAAGTTGAAGACGTCATGAAAATGGGCTTAATATGCACCACAATGTTTATATTTAAGGATTGTCTTTCATTATATATTTTAAACTGCAAAATAGCAGATGCAGCAACACAGAATTCTTTTTCCCCTTAGGAGCGATGGCCAAGAGATTTTGCGAATATAGCAGATATAGCGAATCTAGAGCACTACTCACAACTGCAGTCATCGTATAGGGCTATTTTTGCAACTCACATTTCAGCGTAACAATGACTTCAAGGATTTGTGGTACCTTACAACGTTTTTGAAAATAACACCACTAGAAAGGTTACACTGCGGCTCAGTTACATAGAAATTTGCAGTTTTGTTAAGACCCATAGTGACTGACTTGAAAACAAATACAAATTCTCAATTCATGTTTCAATATTGCACAGTATAACACAGTACTTCTATGGTTCAAATAGGCTTACTAAAATATCAGGTAACAAGGCAAAAGGATTAATACTTTTAAATCGGGAAGCCAGAAGGCTTATTCATTCCTTGCAACAACTTTCCATGCATCTACTTGACTAGTTTAAAGGGAGTTTAGTTAAACTTGTCAAGTGGTACGTGTGAACCAGAAGATCTGAAATATCTAACTTACCAGACCATTACTTATTGTAAGACTCACTCCCGGGCATCAACCAGTTGAGTCACCGATAATAATTTTACAATAAGCAACACACTTGGCACTTGTAAATTGTTACGCTGTGAGCATCAAGGGTCAACATGTTATCTCAAATGGTCCCAACATTGTGTTATCCTATGTGATATAATGGTTTTGTGAATTCTTTTAGAATGTATTTTAAAGCAATGCCATAACTTCCACCCAGTAATAACACTTTTTGAAAGGCCTGATGGCAGAGCTGATTTGCTAACTCAATTGGGTATTTGAATTCCACATAGGAAGACTACATACTGTACATCGTCTTGAATATTGAATTATTTCAACCAAAGCTGCATTCATGTTAACTGATTAATTCCAAAAGTAAATCTACAATAACATCCATACTGTACTCATAATGTATTTAACTTGATTGAAAACAAGATCTGTTATATTCTTGGAAGAGGTCACATTCTAAACTCTTTGTAAGTATAATAGCTACATACAGTTGCTGTATCTTTTTTTTATAATTGTTGAACTATAACTAAACCAATCTTGAACAACGCATACACAATATTTTACAGCCGACGACTGGACGGTTTAGGACACTTTCCCACATTTGGCAACACTTTGTGATGTTTACCAGCGTTTGAAGCCAACTTTTATCCCAACCTCGCTATGGCGGAAATGTACAATTGTTTTTATAGGTTGATGCTGATCTTAATGTGTTTTAAGAACACTGTTATACATCCTTACGATTCAAAACAAGTAAGCTAGCCCAAATAAATCGACACTGCAACATCTTCATTGACCGAGACTATGAGAAGTAGAACAGATTCTCAAAAGTTGCTATATGATGGAGAACAATCAATGCTATTGTTTGCTGTGTATCAACGGCAGCCTGCAAGAAGAGAAGAACAAAAGTATAACTTATGATTTGCTTAAATTGTTGTATGACAAACACCAAATATATAATCACACAGCGGTGAAATTGAGCATAAACCGGAAAGCCAACAAGCCAGTGGCGTAGCCAAGGGGGGCGTGGGGGTGGGGGCGACAACCCCCTCCCCCATGAAAGCTTGTCGGCCCCAGTCACCCCCACTGGGATTTTCGGTGGCGACAAAAAATTACATGTGCGAAAAATATATCATTGGTCTGAATGGTTTCGAATCTCCATGATGACCACTCATGAACGACCCTTCGACCGCGGACCGGCAGTAGGCTACAGTTGCTGAAAAACCGGACGTGACATAGCGCATAGGCCGGGTTTTCACTTCTGGGACGTACCCTGGTGCTCTTAAAACCGCTAAAAAAACAAATTTTCAAGAAAGGAGACAATACTATCGCTGAGAATCAGTCTATCAACCTAATAATGTTTCAGACGCAATCTTTGATCATGTCAGTTTGACATATTGTTCGGTCATTCAGTATGTTACTTGGCTGAAAGCCCAGTCAATCTTTCCTTATTTTCCATGCGAAATTTGCAGATTTGTCGAAAAATGTCAATGCCGGTGTCAAACTCACAATTTTATGGTATGACTCCCAGGACGGCAAGTCAAAAAACTCACATGCAATCGCGGCGGATAGCTTCCTTCGCCTATAGTTTGTCCGGGGACATTTTGGGGCATCGTTCCTATAGGCCTATATCTGAGGCCCTGGGGTAATTTCTTGACCGACTTGGTGCAATATAATGTGCCCATTTCGAAGTAAATGTATTCACAGATTGTTAGTTGCCATGGGTTTGAACAAATGAGGGGTATACTATCCTGAAATATAGGGCAACATGGGGCTGGGGTTTCCACTTCGCCGCATCATTTGTCAACTTGCACTGGGTTCTAATGTTGATGTCAATTGGAATCACTAATAACAGAAATAATCCACCAAAATTTAAGGCCGCAAGAACTTTATTGCAGATTTCCTGAGTGACGAATTTGTAATTTTCTCCCGAAATCACGCAACTAGATGGCTGCTATCCAGCCTGGCAAGTGCCATCTCCAGCGATCTGGCAGATATTGAAATCTGAAATTTTCTTGTTACGCTGCGCGCCAACCGATGGTGGCGCTCCGCTTAGATAGTACTTGCGGCCGGAATACTCGAATCGATTACGTCCCCCCCCCCCCACGTTTCAAGGCCTGGGAAGTGTCATTTCCGACGATCTTAGAAGCCTTTTTAGCTAAACATTTCGGGACGCTGCGCGCCAACCCATGGTGGCGCTCCGCTTAGATAGTAACAAGACGCCCTCCCAGGAAATTGTCAAGCCCCCCCCAGCGCCCCCCTCCCCACTGCAAAAATCCTGACTACGCCACTGCAACAAGCTAAGTGACTCTTTGCTACAATTTACAATATGAGAGAAAAAGTTTATGTAAACTGCACACCGAAATTATAAAACAACCCCTTGATATTCCTGAGGTTCAATATAAACCCACTCCGATCTACCCTATCATAGGAACCGGTAGTATTTTTGCGCTGTGCCCCACTGACTCCCCCTCTAAGGTCACTATTCTCCTGTGTTCATGCAAGAGGATGAAATTCTGGAGCAGAAGGTTGGGGGCTTGAAGAGGTCCTCGCATCCCCCCCCCCCCAGCAGCAGTAACTACTTGGTAAGGAAAAGTTGATCTCGGAGTAAGGCCGTTATTATATTTTCCTTGCCATGGGACAGTTTGGTTCCAATGACAGTAATGGAGGAGATCACACGTGGACTTGAACAGGGCCAGAGACCTGGCAACGGAGGAAAGTGACCTTAGATGAGGGAGTCATTGGGAAACCAGTCCAAGAATACTACCAGCTCTTAGGCTAGGGTATATATGTGGGGCTATGTATCGTAGACACATACGAGGGTAACCTTTTGTCTCAGATCTGTGATCACAGCTCTTTCCACCCTGGTGAATAATCTAGGTAATGTTGACAAACCGAACGGCTGTGCGATAAACTTGAAGTAATTGTTCTTGTATCTGAATGACATGAATGGTTGGTGGTCCAGGTATATCGGTAGATTTAGGTACGCTTCCTTCAGGTCTATCTTCAAAGCCATTTGGCCATATTTTGGGGACGGGATTATTATTAAAAGTGTCTCCATTCGAAAATATACAACATTTATACTAAATAGTTTAAGGTTTAGCCTTGTTAGGCATCAAGAAAAACGAATACTGAAATACGGGTCCCTTGATCCAGTTGACTACCGCGTTGTAGTTTCTTCATCCTACCTACCGGACCTCCAGGTGACCTTAGATACCGGAATCCTACGGAAATAATGTCTAATGAATCCAGATGCATGTCTGACTATCGTGTCTTGAATTGACTAAGTCTCCCAGCTACCCTCGAGAGTTCCTTTTTGGATAGGCAACCCTAGGTTTTGGGCATGAGGGACGGCCCTAGATGGCTAGTTGCATGAGTCCTTTCTGATACTTCTGTTTTCACTTACTCTATTCGGAAGAACACGTCTTCCCTCGGTTGATCGGACGTATCCACTAAGTACGCGTATGAAAGCAAAGCTGAGCTAAAAAATTGTAAGGAAGATCCCAATATCACCTCTCTAAATAATCAGGCCTAATTCTTACCGACCTGTGTTGCCAATAGAAACACGGGTCAGGCCGAATATATATGTTAAATTACGAGAAGAATTATCTGTCTCGACTTTCTGTCTCAGTCATGTGAAACCATCATAGCACTGGTATTATGTTTAGGTAGTGTGTTGAAATTTTCAAGCACTAGAAAGTTTCTGAAATCCATGAAATGCCTACTAGAATTGATCACTCCTTCATTTTAAGATTTTGTATTCTGTTGTAGAAAATTGATCAAAATTTGCTGTTTTATGAAACATTTCACCTGTACGATATTTTTTTAGGTCCACATTTCAATACTTAGATGTAAAAAGTCACGAGTTGTTATATATAGGTAAACAAAATGTAAATAAATAATGAGATACAGTAGTCATTTTAAAACACGTGACTTCTGGAATGTGTAGTTCAGATGTCTCCTACCAAATGAACTTTCCAAATTTGTGGTCAAGTTGGCTTGTATCATAGTTCCTATGTGGTTAAATATTGAATGGGTGATAGTTTATTCCAGTAATTCCAGTGTTTGTGACTATTGCTCAAATTATCGGTAGGCTCAACCGACCAAAGCAGGATTGAAGCAAAAGCTAAAAGAAACTATAGCCTGGAGCCAATGGTATTCAAACAAAATCATCATCCTGACAATCCTCAAGTTCAGATGTCTTCTAAGGGAGAGGTATCCCCAAAACATTTGAGAAAATGATATATAATCTAGCGTGGCTAGGTACAATATGGTGTATCTGTTTACAACTTTGGGAGTAGTTTATGTTAATAATTTTACCACAATTATCTTGGCAATGTGTGAAAAATAAAAGGGAATAGTCAAAAAAAGGTCGTTCCGTGTCAAATCAGGGATTTGTAGTTGCTGGAACTTCTTCAAAACTTACCCACCCTCATTTCATGATGAGAACACGATAAAATAAGCATATCTTCAAATTTCAGTTGCACTGGTTCAACATTGGCCACTGATATTTCGCAATGTGTCGGCACCGTAGCATTGTTTTCCTTTTGAAGTATAATTTCTCACAATTAAAGATCATTCTAACATTCTAGAACATACACCTATAGATTATATCCCCTAGAAATGGTAAGTAAAAATCTGGGCTATGCAAACACTGTATTGTGGAGTTAGGTTAACTTCAAAGTGACAAAATATTCATATTTGTTAGATTTCGCTAAAACAAAAACTGCTATTTCTAGTGATAAATTGCTCCTAAACCGTTGCTGCAGTGTACTTGATTCTTTCAGAGACAATCATGTCTAATGCAAATAATACAAGATGATAACAATGCGTTTTTGTAATATGTATGAAAGTTGGGTAGCTCTAAAGTTCCTATTTTATGCTGCGATTTAACATGCAAAAGGAGTTTTATGCCATATTTTACCAATGTAACCATGTTAGAGCTGTGATGGTTTATAATTTAATTATAGGTTTTAAATTATTACACTTTACCAATGTTTATGGCTTTAGCTTCTCTCAGTTTTAACTTATGAGGTTTTAAAGGTGCTCTGATGTACTAAAGAGGTCGTCTTTGACAGCCAGTAACTCAAAACGCGTCATGCTGCATAAATCTGAATATTTTTACAATCCTGTATGTACAAAGAAAATCAGGAGGATATTTTGCCTTATGTTGAAATAATACTTCTCAAAGTTTGGGATAACAAAATGTTTGACCTGTTTCAATGTTCCCATTGTTTGTTACTGAGCCTGGCTAGTGTACTCCATGGTCACTCAATTCGACACTTTGCAGATTCCAATGTCATGTGCAATGTAGTGTCTGCTTCTGATTTAATTGACTTAATTACTTTAAATACTTTACTGTAAACAAATGTCGCTCATTACATACATGGACAGTGTGTATTCGTGAGAGGTGTAAACACACTCTAAACATTGTCTTGTCATAGGTACTGTACTTCAAGGTCATTCAATACAATACTGTGTATATTTTGATTTCATATTAACAATATATTTGCAAACTTTGCTCCAAGAAAGGAAGAATTTCCGCAAACGTTGACGTTTACTGCATAATTCCTCAAATTACCAAATTTATGTTTTCATGTTTTACTACAGATGGCAATTTGGCTGTTTTCGTTAAGCTTTCGTAAATTAAAAGTGAGATTGAAAAAGTGGTAACAATTTGACACAGTGACTAAGCCAGGCTACAATGTGTATCAGTATCAGTGCAGCTTTATCTACACTAACCTATACTGTAGACGAAAGTAGGGAACAGGTGGCGATACTTTACACCACCATACTAGGTCAAATTCCATTTACTGAGTTTAAGAATAGTGTTTTCGGCCATGATAACAAAGATTCAATGTGAAACCTAAAGGGTAAGGTAGTTCACAAAGTCCTCTTGGTGGTATGAATTATGACTAACTCTAGACATATTCTAACTTATGACATAGACCTTGGCGAAAGAAGAAATGGATATTTGAGACTTACTTACAATATTACTAACGTTATGATTACTCCGCCTTGGCTAGTTTTTGTTCACTAAAACTGCATACCTTTTCTTCCACACTTAGTGAAAATACATTCAAAATACGTCAACAGAGAAGAAACAACGGTCAGTAGGGATGCTTACTAGCAGCATATAATTGTCCGTTTGGGTAGACCTACCGTGGTTAAGTCAAGCTTTCGCGTTCTTTGCTTCGACAGTGAATAGTCAAATAGTTCAAGAGCCTACCGCAACAATAGTAACCTGCATTAGTACGTTCGTTGTTGCCTTCATTGTTGCTGTGGAATTGATCGTTGAGTGCGACCTCATTTATTTGTAATCATATTTTATCTATGTTAATAAGTGTCGCACCACAATCAATTGTTCCATTGATTTACAGCCATCAAGTGGTTATGTATCAGTATAAAACTTTGCTCTCAACTGCAGTTTACTTTACCCTAGGAATTTCTGTCCGAGCTCGATATCGATGAAACTTTGGTATACGTGTAAATATACACTGTTTTTAATTGAGATTGTCACCCATAAGTGTGTTGAATAAAGCACATTTTGTTTCATCTTGGCATCAGGTTCACTTGCTACTGAATATGCAAACTGATAAACAAGTAATGCAATAATATTGCCAGTTGACCAGTGGAGTTCATTTAGGATAAGGCAGAATGTTGCCAACTCTTGATTGGGCAGACTGTTTATACTGTAATCTGTACCTCACAAAGTTCTCTTTAACAGTGAGGTTCTACCTGTTATCACAATTTATAAGCAGAGCACCCCTTTCTGCCAAGCACTTTTGTAGTTAATACCTTCTTTTTTTGTAGAAAGTTTATGTGTGTATTCTACACAGCAAAGTCCCACTTTAATAATTAGTCCAGCTCTCGGCTATAACTGATGAAATACATCAAGAACTTTGTCTGGGTGACAGCTTCACCTCAGCTTCGAAGAAAGTCTATCCTGTCGTCCATCGTAACAGTTGGAGTAAGCCAGAGGTGTTTTATTTGTGATTTCAGTTAAATGAACTGTCGCCAAATTATTCAGTTACTTATGTCATATATCTTATATCTTGTACAATTTCCAGCATCCAGTTTGTTGGTAAAACCTAAACCTTGATCTAGTATGAAACAGCAGAAAGAGAGACTGTGGATGCAACGCCTTCGCACCATTCAACATTATGGGCACAACATTCAGGAAGGACATGAATAGCCTTACTTCTACGTCACCCAATCCATCTCCCTTTGTTTCCTCCTAAGTCACTCCTCT
This sequence comes from Apostichopus parvimensis, assembly GCA_000934455.1. Lineage (NCBI taxonomy): Eukaryota > Metazoa > Echinodermata > Holothuroidea > Aspidochirotida > Stichopodidae > Apostichopus > Apostichopus parvimensis. The sequence goes on from KN882959.1 coordinate 39,333, forward strand.
TCTCGTAGCTCTCTTCTTTTTTTTTTCAACACTTTCATATATTTTTCTTCTCTAGTTTATTCCTTAACTTCTTCCCTTAACCATATTTTGTCCATCTACAGTTTATCTCCTTCTTACCATCCCTTGTCTACTAATCCTCTCACAATCATACCTTTTGTATTCACCCTGCTCATTAACCTCTCTGTATTGTATGCGTGTATATGTCTGGTACTTGTCACCTAGCCTCTGGAGAAGATCGAAACGTCAGTCCAACTTACTTTTACACATTATTGTACACAAGCTCGTTAGTGGATAAACAGGCTGCTAACAGTTTTGTTTTAATTTGAATTTATTATGGTTGAAGAAAATGCAACCATTTCGGTTTACATCTTTACAGATAATATAATCCTTACTTTCAGTGGGGTGTCTATAAGTAGCATTGACCTAAGTCTCGATGAACGGGTGTCCATACTAAGGCTGCTTTAATGGCGTCGAAAACCCATTAAGATCAGTAGATCGAAATTGCCGTGCGATATCTAGGAGAGGGGGATCGGGCAAACAAGAGATTTGTGTTCTGGATAATTTGCAGCCGTCCACTTAAAGAGGAGTAAGCGAATATTTACAGGGCATCTACGGAGAAAAATCCCTGCCTGGCACTGAAGATTCAATTCTACTCTAGATAACATAACACAGGGGAAGACATGCGACAATATGTATTTTGCTTTCATGAGTTAGCACGCAGTTTATAGTGTCCCTAAACAAATGAGGACAAGGTCTTAAGGGACCGATTCGTGGAGAATATAGCCAGCCATATTGTTAATACTGAGCTGAGAAAAGAGGTCAGGAAAAACTGAACAATTTCTTTCCACAATCTTAAAGGACAGACACTTCAACAAAAAGCAGACATTGCCGCAGAACCTGTAGACGAGGTATTGGATACAGGCTCGAGGCACCATCCCTTCAGTCTGACACATCAACAAGACCTGTTAGGATGAAGGAGAATACGGAATGGCGAAAAGAGATGGAAGTTTCTATTAATTACATACAGCAATAAGTAATGGAATTGCAACAAACCATGTCAATGTCACCAAAGTGCCTAAAGGGTGGAAGAAGGCCAACTGACCAATTCACAGCAGTGGGAGGCCTATATGTAAAATATGCCATATACCTGGTTATATTGAAAGATATTGCCGTAGGAGGGACCCTCATCAGACCCCTCAGCAATATGCTCTTGGAAACACTTCGGGTAAGCTTCTTGATAATCACCCAAACAAATCAAATCCACAGTTGTGAGCCAAACTGTTGAGTATAGTAACTTGTTAGGCTCAACAGCTCCGTGTTGATATATTCGAAACAAGGTAATCAAGGATGACATGGCCACATACATTTTATTTATGTGGCCTAGTGTAATTTATTATTGATACAGATTTCCAAGTTACAACCTTGTCACAGGCATATGTTGACACTAATTTGGCTAGTATGTGTTGTAAGTAAGTTTTCAATAGATAGCCGAAACTTAAAGCTGATAGCTTATCACTTAGATGTTCACTTTACAGGCTGTGTTGAATTAAATTATAGTATTGCGTGTTGAGATCGTTACCATGGCATCAGTTGTTCCAAGTGACCCTAGTGAGGAAATTATATGTTTGTTGGGTATGAATGATATCAAACTGTGTAAAGCAGAGCTACTTTCAAAAACATGACCCAAATTTTGTACAGTCCATTGATAGTAGCCCTTCTAGCATTTTAGTCCATTACATGTTGAAGAAGAAGACAAATATAAAACATTAAAAAACATAAAAAAATATAAAAAAAACATAGATTAAGCAGGCATGTTTGGCAGGGTAAAAATTACTACGGGGTGATTCTGTGCTAGTAGCGGCTTGTCATGACGCTCATTGTAAGCTAGACCTGCGTGGCCTGGGTTGCAAGATGCTTAAAGAAAACCTCAATTGTTGTTTATATGTTATCAATTGGGATCGAGTTTTTTCTAATTGTTTTTTAAAAGAACTTGGGTGGAAACACATGTGGCGGAAAAGTTAAGTAAATTGAGGCAATTGTACACACCTTGAGGCCTCCCATGAGCAGCGTACAAAACTTGTTTACTACTGAGTGAAGAGGTTTGTTTACAAGTAAAGAAAACTTTAGGATCTGATAGCAAACATTCTTCAAGGTCATGATACAAGAAATTGATAATGCCAATAAAAAATATTCACGTTGATGATGTAGGAAATTGATATTGCCATAAAAATGCCGACCTGTCAGCTATCCAGTGATGGGTAGTGTTTAGCTAGTGACAATGTCTATATAAACTTGGCAACCTAATAACTTTTAAATTAGTTTATAAGTCAATGGGGCTTTTAATGTGCCTGTGTTACATTTAGTAAAAATGTTGCATTTTAAGTTCTAGAAATCCCGAATTTTTGACCATAGTAGTTGCTATTGTGAGTAAAAATGGTTTTCAAGAAAATGTCTCAAGATATCACGCTAGGGTAATTTTTAAGCCTAAAAGTACCAAGAAGTGCACGCGTGTCTGAGCATGTCTGATTAATTTTTCCTCCCTAATAAATTAGTGGGTCACTATGCCTTGATCCACTAAGGCTACCGTACGTTGATTAAGTTCTTCAAGATGCATAGTAGTTTCCAAATGCACGAAATTCACATCTTTCAGAATCAGACTAAATGTTTGTGTGTGTCGTAAACGACTAAGTTCAATAGAATTTGACATATTTGTGTATGTAACGTATATGGTTATCATATTTAATGTTATTTTTGCTAAAGGTGGAAGAGACTGGTGTAAACTTAGGGTATAATCTTTGTTCAAAGCATACCACACCTTTAATACTGTAGTTAGGCCCCGATGCCATAATGGCTGTGATTAGAGCCTAGACTAGTTTAAACCAACTGTAGCACAAGGTTGTATCCTAAGTGGAGTGGCTGCTGAGTGTCAATACCTTGCACAGAGAATATTTGATTCTTATTAAGAAAATAATCCACTAAGGTATGTTATTTTCTGCTCCTGCATATGTGCATCAAGGGTTTGTAAGCATACTCACTGTCTTTAATTTTCTGGGCTTTTCTTAATTTTCAGAGATATTTGATGTGGTAAGTTCTCAGCAAGCACAGCTATATACTTTAAATGAATGTGGTATCAATAGACTCTACTAGCTAGATGAGGTAACAGCATATCCCAAACAACCCTAACAGCAGAAGGAGATACCCTGATACTTTCATTGGAGATCTACTGCGGTAACTAAAGGAACCAGTACTTGCCATCAATAGAAAAGAAGGCAATCTGTCATTTTGGCACTTTGCCGAGGAACACATGCGAATGTTTTATAATGAAAAATGCACCCTATCCACCTCTCCACTCCTATAACTGTCTTTAATACAATGTAACACCTATGTACAACCTTTAACTGGACTGGATATGCTTTTTTGAGGTGAACAATGTATCTAGATATCATTTCAGAAAGCTTTCTTCAGACTATTGTACATAATGTTACAATGGCGCTGTAGTGTACAAATCCAGATGAGCCGGCTGTTTGCAAAGAACACCTGCAATTCTCATATTTTATCCTTAGCAACCCAATAGTTGCACTGGAGTTACATGCAATATCAGTTTAGCATGTTCCAATACATTGGGCAGTATCTTGAATATCCGTGTGGGAGGAATCAGCTGAACTCAACAAAAGGACGTTTCATTACATTCAACACATTGTACATATTGGAATTATTTTGATATGTTATCAATCAAGATTTGTTTGTGACTGATATATTAAAGAGCATGAATTGAAGTACATGGGGTGCAAAATGTGGATAAATTGAAGCAATTGTAGACCCCATTAGGTCTCCCGGGAGCAGCATACGAAACTTGTTTACTACTGAGTGAAAGGGTTTGTTTTACAAGTGCGGAATACTTCAGGATATGATAGCAAATATTCTTCAAGGTCATGATATAAGAAATTGATAATGCCATGTTAGACTTAGAGACCAAATTACTCTTGTCATTCACTGTGTAATTTACGAGGCTTTTAATCTGCGTATGCTACCTTAGGGAACATGGACAGAAGGTGAAGCAAAGATTATACTTGTAAGGCTCAAAATGTATTGTGTAACATATCATGAAACACTTGGTTCACCTGGCTACGGCTGATACTCGTGCTGTGGAATAGAGATGGGTGGCAACAGTGTCTAATTTTAATTACATAGTGGATTATAGACCAGGTAGAAGTAATACAAATTGCATATGCCTTGACAAGGATTTTCAAAGCACCACATTGTGACCACCTAACAGATGATGATGTTTTACAAACTTCAGCAACTTGCGGAGTATCAGCATCTCTTTAAAAAACAAGAGCAGATAAGGTTCCAGCACCTTTCCAGGTTACTCAGTACCTTTCTGACATCCATGACTCTGATACCTCTATTAGAAAGATCACGAATCATATAAATTCCTGAGTTGACATTGTTTGTTTATTCATAAACTCTACACTAACCAAAATATCATTTGAGCTTGACCTCAGTCGTGGTTGCAACTATGTATTTGTATAACTATAACTTACGAATATTGCACGTCTATTAAACATTTTTCCAGCTTCATTAAAAGCAAAATGTAACGTCATTTGACCTCTGACCTTTTAATTGTGAAAGTAAAAGTCTCTATTCTGGGACACTCTCCCACCAAGTTCATCGTAGGATGCGGTACCGTCCAGTTGTTAACAAGATGTTAAGGGCATATAT
>KN882959.1:76240-87013 GCA_000934455.1 Apostichopus parvimensis
TATACCAACTGGCCTTTAAGGATCTTGATGCTTTGTGGTGGAATGTATTCACAGGCGCAACCAAATGTGGAAATGTTAAGATAAAGAGCAGATCTAGTAGCTAGCCCAGTCAGGACAGAAAATTGTTCAGATAGAGAATCTAATGAATAGACTGCTTAGGCATATATGGTCGGGTTGGACATGTGCCAGATTAGCTTAGGGCAGGGAAATGTGTTATGTTATGTAACAAGGGAAACTGCAGATGCTGGAATGCGTTTTCAGTAGATGAGATAATTGTTGTAATTTAGATAGATCTGCAAATGGTCTCTATAATGATTTCTTTTAAATTGATTCATCATCTTGCTATTTTGGGGACAGATCAATTGGTGAATTTAAATGAAGCTTTCATCAAAATGAGTTGATCAATGGTACAATTTCAATCCACTGATATTTGACCCTCAGTGTGCTAATCAATGCTCACTACAAGCTTAACTACAGTTAACCGTGTTCCAACAATAAGCGATAAGTGGGACTTCCCAATGAACTGTATACTGTATATACCCTATAGTAAACTGTATAATGTTTATACCCAATAAACTGTGTACCTGCAAATCCCCTCTGTAGTATGCCAACCATTGTTGAACTACATATATCATCAAATTACAAAAAATATATAAAATTATAAAAAAAAATCAATTACTCTCAAACTTCCTGTTGTCTGGAAAATCTCTCTCCTGCTTTGTTTGTTTTCGTCTAACATACCCCAATATTTTTTAGTTGTCTTGTTTCCTTAAACATATCTCACAACAAACTCGCCTGCTGGGTTGAACTATGTGTAATATTTTTTTGAAGATGGTTTTTGCCTACAGTAATATACATTGTTCCCAGAAGGGTAGTTACCCAAGAAAGTAGACATAGCACCAACAAATGAAATGCATGCAATGACAATGATTTAAGTGTCAAATGAACACTTACATTCTATATTTGTAATGTTCTTGGGCATATCATTTCCAGAGTGTGAACACTCGGGGGACCAAGGTGACCCAAGATCAAGGCAAACGAACTACATAATATCATGCCGGTTTCACTATTAGGCAAATTATCCATGGAAATATATGGTACCATTTAGCTACAAACCCTTTGTTTCTGTACAACATTGTTTCTTTGTCATTCTGCCATTTATCTTTCTCCTGTCCATGAGGTTTCCTTTTAATATTCCAACATATTTATTACACTGTGTTCAACCAGTTTTGAGCAAAATAATAATCAGTCTTGGAAGGAAGATTGTCAGAGAGTCATCGAGAGCTGTTTTTGCAATTGCAAGTATTTTGTTACTGCTGTAGTTTGCATGTTATTGTTGTTATGTAATTTGTTCTACATTTGCTTTAGGTTCATTACCTTCTGTGTTGGGTTTCAGGTATTATTATGTGGAAGAAAAGTTTACTTTGAAACCACATGTGGTCATAGTTTTATGTGTTGGTGATCAGTTACTAGAAGGTGCATCCTTAACATCACAGTGTTGGTGTGTTTAACTTTTACACATGTTTCATAGTTGATATACTAACCAAGGCCTCTGTATCTCTGTGTCTTAACATTATATATATGAACTATTGTCACTAATTGCTCTCACTGCTGAATAAATTTTCGTAGTATGACCACCGTGGTTAACACTGACTTCTTTCTCCAATTTCACCTTAATATTGAATCTATATACATTGCATGCAGAACTTTACATTCATCTATATTATAAATTTGCTATACACTTTGTGCATTCGCACTTTTGTGAGATTAACCCTACAAATACTGTTACTTACTGTTCATTGACTCAGAGTGGGCAATCAGAGCTGGAGCAGGAGTTCAAGTGTGAACACAATAGGAGATTTTGGTATAACATATTTGCGGTTAAATTGTCAACACAGGACCAAACACGGGATGAATGTAAATGAAGTTGTAATGGTCTACTTCTGAGTTTGCATAATGAGACTACATGCACCATGCTGGCCAATTTGGCCATCAGTCTCAGAACTTTAGCCAATCTATTGCTGGAGACTATAGACGCGACAGAACCATACAGAGAACAATATATCTATAGTTTAACAAGATATCTATATACATGGGGTCGGCAACACAATTATCACTAGGCAAAACAATAGAGTTGTGTACATTTTTTATCAATATTTAGCAGTATTCAGTTGTGTTGAGTCCACATGTTTACAATAGGCAACTGTATCTTGTGTGTAACAGTAGCATTGCACTAATATCCACAAACTACACTTATCTTGTAAGTTCCTGTTCCTAAGAGGATATATGTAACATATTATGTAACTTATATGCATGTGTTTCTAGCCGCCTTTTGTTATTTTGACTTTTAGCAGGCATGTGTTCAAGTGATAATATTTTCCCGCATTGCCATTTCTAAGTCTGAGTCATTTGTGTATGAGTCTAAGTTCTTGATGTCTGAGTCCTTCGTTTGGAAGAACCAAATTAACAAACTTTTGTTTGACTCTGAAGCTTTCACAAATTAAAGGATAACCTGGATGCAAATCCTGGTAAGTGATTCCAAACACATGTATTTTGCCTTACTGTTTAATTTTACAGCAACTAGAATAGGGTAACTTATTGGTTTGGGCTGGCTGGATTGGATATGTTGACCTCCCCCTTTTTTTATTGTCCCCGATGGCCTTCACGTTGATTTTGGCATAAACCAACATAATCAGTTGTTTTTTTGTTAAGAGCACAGGAATGACAATTATCACTGTAAAAAATGTTTTAAAAGTAAGGTAATTTAATATCTAATCAAATATCAATTTTAGTATTTTAACACTAACAATGTTCTCATTGTTGATGATGTAAAGAATGTACATGCATACTCACTTTCTTGACATGTCACAGTTTGTGTGACATATGATGTACTGCCATAGTTAACACCATTGCATCCTCTGCACCCGAATGTATATTCCTGACCCATCTCGATGGCTGTCTCAAAGACACTGTTGTCTCCGCTTGACAAAAGCTCACCATCATTAAAAAAACTGTACACCAATCCCTCAGCTGGAGTTGCGTCAGTACAAGTACATGTTAGACTGACCATAGTGCCTGATTTGCTGCAGATACTCTGCAGTTCACACATAGGTGGATCTGTCAACACAACCAAAACATTGTAAAGGAGGTTATCTGTTTGTTGACAGGTAAAGAGTAAAAACAAAACCGATATCTTACTGTTTCTTTTTTATGTATGTATGTAACTGTTAATATGGGTAAATGGTGTATACGAAAGTTGTTTAGTGCTTCATATGTATCAAACAACAATTATCAGTCTGCTGCTTACATTAATTAGAGACCTCATATTTTTATTACAATGGCTAATAATCTATAAATTTTGCCTACATTTTATCCTTTTTTAATTTTATTTTATAAACAAAAGGATCTTGTTATTTATAAAATTCTCCTCTAAACATTGACTGCATGATTTTTTCCCTATATATGTACCTGTGAAATATGAATCCATAGTTCCTGTTCAATGGATGTTTGTGCTTTGAGGTTCCACAGAATATCTGCATGCTATTTATTAATTGGACTTCTTTTCTTTGAAGAAGTTAATCTTTTGTCCAACAGTTTACTGTTGTGATCTTTAAGGACAAGTAACTTCTTACAAGAACTTACTAAAATTGAATACAGCATTCCTATCTCCTTCTCTCCAGTCTCCTTCATACCCATTCAATGTACAGGTCACAGAGCCTGGATTTTCTGTCGGGGTTATTTCAGCATCTGTGTAGAAGTCAACTGTTCCAGTTCTCTTTGTGTTGTTCATTCGAGATTGTTGGCCAACAGTAGCACCACTAGACCACTCAAACTGCAGGCTGCGAGGATATGCACCAATAGCGGTGCAGTTACAACTAAAAGAATTGGATGTAGATGAAGATGGTGATGAGCAGTCAGTTGAGGAAGAACTTGCACAGGATATCGACACTGAAATAGGCGTTGCTGTGTGAGAGAGAATAAGAAAAGAGTCATCAGATAATGTACTTTGTTAAGCATATCTGTTGTCACCATACAATTAATTGAATCATAATTTAATGTAAATGAGCATTGCATTGTATGATACACAGCACGATGAGAGTACCGTATTTAAGGAATGGTAGATTGGTCTGATGATCATACCAGTACATACCAAATAGACTGAAAATCATTGAAATGTTGCATTACCAGGACTTACACATCTAATCATTTCAGGAAGTTTGCATTTCATCAGAAGCCTGTTGATGAACTTATTAGTTCATTGCACATGTATGATTGCAGCTTTTTGATCGTACAACATTGCATAAAATCATTGGCAACGTCACTTAACCTGTGTTTACAGTATAAACCGTCAATACAAATCTAGATTAGTTTAAACCGACTAATTTTGTTAACATTAAAGTTACCAATGTAAGAGAATATATTGTCACAATACATGCCAGATGGACAACAAAGAAACAATAATTATGACTGTATGATGCATACATTGGAAAAGCAAGTGCATTGATCGCTAACGTTTACGTGCATAACATCAGATCTGACAGAGGATATTTCAAGTTTGGAAAATGGAAGTAATAAAGAACTGAAGGTAATTATTTTATCCGTGCAACGGTTTGCAGTGCCACGAATCCTATCAAACTAAATTGAGCCGATTAACAATATGTTGCTAACGTGGATTATGTATCTTTTGGGTTGTATTCTAAGGAAATCTGTGGGGCGTATCGCTACATGCTTATTAAAAATCTGTATTATGCCTACAGCGTGGAATTTACACTCTTTCATAGCAATGTTCGCCGGTTGTTTGGCGTTAATTACTTTTAATTAAAAAATAACCCTGATTCTCTAGACGGAGTATGTGGTTTATCACTCCTCTTTGAAGTAATTGAGAGATTATATTAATCAGTTCACTAAATAATAATACGAACTGCTAGCAGAAAGAACAGTTTATTTCCGACATTTCTGGCTTAACAGTAAGTATATTCAGAGCAGGGCAGAGAACTCAAGTATATTACATTTTGACATCCCTTCATTGCCGCCAAAGTCTCCCTTCATTTTTAAGATATGTGCGAGTAAGTTTTTTTTATTTTAAAACAAAACATGTAGTTAGATTCTGGTTATATTATGTTCATACAGAGTTGTGGATAATAGATCTAAATCCCACAGTACTGATATTTCCGTTGTTGCGATCTTTTACTCCCAACTGGTTCGAAAATTCCATTCTTTAATTTCACTAGTTTACATTTCATTCTCTGCTTCATTAACCACACATTTATGTGGTCTGATGTACGATTTTTACACGCAACATTTCGTTGAAGCCTTTTTGTGCAATTTGTGCGAATTTGTGCAAAATTGTTCGAAATGTTCAGAATTTCTGCAATCGTGGCAAATAGTTCTACGGGAGTTAAACGATCACAGAACTGTACAAGTGGCAATAACTACCTAGCGACTTGTGAGCTGACACTCATTTAATGCACTTTTTTTCCGTTAATCACGTTGTATTCACCATACAAATTCTTACTTTTCTCCACCCGTTTTCTTCACATTTTCACTCATAAATAATTGGCTAATGTTACTTGCATCCCATGACGAGAGTGTGAAAAATTTGCCAATCGTCGGATGTTAGGATACGGGCCAAATGATCGCTACGTAGTATCGTTCAAGTAACCAGGGGCGTATCCAGGATTTTCTAACCCGGGGGGCGCGAATTACTATCTAAGCGGAGCGCCACCATCGGTTGGCGCGGAGCGTACAAGAAAATTTCTGGTTTTGATACCCCCCAGATCACCGGAAATGGCACTTCTCGGGCTTGAAAATGACCAACCAGATATACACTTTTGCCTGAGAACCAAGTATTTCCCAATAGTTTTTGTTTCCATCCATAACCATTTTGAAGATTGTCACAAGTCACACATCATGTTCGACCTCATTGTATGTCATGTGGATCATTCATTGCTTTTGTAGGTGATTCTACGTCACGGCCCACAATATCCGAAAGCCCCACTTTTCAAGGTTTTAAGCCCATTATTTGTTCCGAATTTGAAAATTCACATTTCTCGTGAATAAAATCACTTCAAAACATACTCATAATGTTGCACAAATTTCAATCTATGGACAACCAATATAGAAAAACCTCCTTCAACCCCTAACAGACAGGTCAAAATTGCACTAGTAGAGGGAAGTATGATGAAGAATGTTGGTCAGGAAATTTTGGAAAATTCAGACACAGTTAATTTGTTGGTGTACAAATATTAAAACCTCTTATAACGGCTATTTAAAAGTTCGTTGAAGGAAATGAAAAATAGCAGATATTTCCGATATGAGATATTTCGAAACCGAACACTACACACATAGGCGTAGGAGGCGGGGCTGCAGCCCCCCCCCCAACCAATTCCCCCCCTGGAAATTTGGGAAATATGCTGAGAATTTTCCGGGCACCTACTGAAAGAAAAGTAAATAGCAATGATGTAGCTTAAGGAAATGAATAGTTTAAAAATTATCTCCTTGGGTAATTAAAATAAAGTTCTAAGCTTGGCCGACTAATTCGCCATTACTACTGTAAAAGAGAGTTTTGAAATAATTGGACCTGTATGCTTTTTCTCCATCTACAAAACACATTTCGTTTTTTACATAAGCATCCGGCGGTATACTGCACAACTTTCACGGACCGTACGGCACACGATGCCATGCGATGTAATGACCGATGCTCCCTTATTATGATACTGACATTAACATGTTGAACGCGCGCGAAGCGCGCGATAAATTTTAGTTATATTTTTCGGGCAAGTCGTTACAGCCCCCAAATCCAATTGGGGTCCTACGCCTTTGACTACACACATAGACAGTTTTGAGGCTGTTCATCCTGGAACATGCATTTTCATGCTCACTGATATGATGTGATATCTGCTCTTTGCTTTACAAATTCGAACAGGCGTGTAGCGAGTAATTTGCCAAGGAAGGGGCGAAGCCTGTATAGGCAAATTATCTAAGCGTAGCGCCACCACAAGTTGGCGCGAAGCGTACAAGAAAATTTTGGCCGAAAATGCCTCCCAGATCGCTGGAAATGATACTTCCCATGCCTTGTTAGTTGCATCTAATCATTGTCTAGTTTGAAAAAGCGATATCATAAAGAAAATTTGCTCAGGGGGGGGGGGAGCGGTCGCCCCCTTCCCGAAATGCGTCATGTTCCCCGACGACTCGGTCGAGTTCAAGACCAGCCACAGTTGGTACCATAGCACAATAATGTACAATTGTTTAAGGCGTCCATACATACACACACACGCTTTAAGATAGACCATATATAGTATATAGATACATTAGTGAGAGAGGAAAAATGGAACGTCCAAAATGGAGTTGTCGGTGTAAGGGGTAGGGTGAGGAGCACGTCCCCTCCGTAATCCTCGATCTGTCACTGGCTACCCTGTGTATATATAGGGATAAGTGCTTTAATTATGACTGTTCCTCTTTCTCTTCCCGAGGTCTTGGCGTTTATCTTCTACTCCCTCTTTTTCTCTCTTTCTTCTTTTTCTTTTCCCTTCCTTCCTCTCCTCCTTTTCTTTTTTCCCCCTCTTTTTCCTTTTTTCTTCTCTTTTTTCTCTCCTCTTTTCCTTACCCGGGGGGCGCGCGCCCCCACGCCCCCCCTGGATACGCACCTGGTAACGATCACCGGTATTAACAAATACCGTAGTCGAAGTATATACACAGGTCTACGAGGTTCTTTGGGGTGCATTGGAAACAAACAACAATGAAAAATATGGTTATGTGTTGAAGTACTGTAAATTGCAGAGGCTACGCAGTGACGTGTAGAGATAAAAAGACAAATCATCCGCATGTACAAGATTTAACTATGGCATGTATTACCAAGTGTTCTACAGAGATGTTAATAAATATTATGCTCTATAATAAATAATAAGTCAAAAGAGTACAACCAGCTGCCACTCTATATTAGCAATCATGAAGGCCACATCACTGCGAGTTGTAGTGTTAGGTAGTCTTACAATTGTATATGACACATTTAATTCAGGATACCATTTGTGGATCTTGCTTAATTTGCGATATAATTCTGAGCTTGCTTGGCCGTGGTGGATCTCAAACTATTGCGGTGAGGCTAAATGTCTCTGGAGAATTGAGGCGGAGACAGTGTCGGAGGACATCGTGTATCCTATTATGAATCTTGATGTAAGTTTAATAATGATTCAATTTGTAATTTGTTTTCCAATTAGCATTAACATTTGCAAGGGATTCATAAGGTCCCCTTAGATCTAGGATATCAAAGTTTCAGCCTCACGCTAAACGCTCACTGCACATCCAGTTTTTTTAATTACGTAAACCAATTTGACATAAGCCGCCTTTCTCAGAAGTAAATAAGACAAATAACAGGCCAACGTTTGGCTTTTGTCCATTCTATCTTGGGATAAGCCTATGCGTGTTAAGGTTTTCGTAATTTTTACAGGTTTACGTCGTAGAGCTTGAGAGAGCACCGAATATACCATTGCCTGAAGGTATTCCGCGTAAATAAGTGTATTAAGTGTTTCAGACGTTCTTTCGCTAAATCATAATTAGATAATAGTAGTTAATGCAAGATATACATACGCTCTACATCTGTGTTACATTTGCACCGATTGCCCCATTTTGCCTTACACTATACATGTGGAAAGGGTAACATAAATGGAGTGGTGTATGACCTATACTGGCATTCACTAAACTTTATTAATTGGGCTTCCCATTGTTATAGTATGTCCTGATTGCACATTTAACGCTGACTTGGGTTAGTCTTATGTTTTGAGATATATGTAATTTACAGGAAAATGTATCATTTGAAAATGGGCCGTTTTATTACCACGGCTATAACAATTTACCTGCCTGGGGAATTTTAATAGGCCCTCCCGGTAGATCGGGGGAAATTTGTACTGAATAAGTGACTTTTCAAAACCCGTTTCCTTTCGTAGGCTCTGCGAATTGATTACGTAGCCCAGGCTAATGTTCCAGACTAATAACAATGAAATGTGAAGAAGTGGCCAGTGGTGAAAGATGAACGGCAGTCATACTAAAGAGCGGATTTTCAAATGTTAAACTTCTGATGTTTTCTTCCAGACCGTATTCTAGACATATATGTTAAACGAGTAGGCGGAAGTCACTTGACAACTGATTATTCTCAATCTCTCACATCTTGGTCCCGACCCTATTAATCAATCTGCTGTGGGTTTTTTGTCTAGGCTTTACATATGTGTATTTTAAATGATGCCAAAAGCTATTGCCTTGGCCATTTACATAGTTTCGAGAGGACGGAGAAATTGCAAAGCGCGAACACCATTAAAAAAAAAACGTTCGCAACGTTTCACTTATTAGACTTGGGCAGGCTCGGGCAGACAACAATTCTTATCTTTCTAGTGCAAACAACAAACCAAGAAAATAGCAGGTGTTAGTATTTTCTTTATTAAGTAATGCTTTGCAGGGCACAAAATCCGGGTAGGTTGCCCCCCCCCCCAACACCAAATATGGTCAAGATTCAATGGCTCTTTGTTTTCTTTGATACTCTTTGACACCACAATGACTCTTTGACACTAGATTAGCAATGATGCAGTCGCTCAACCTACAGTATTATTCGAAGCCTCAGCTGCGGCTGTAGGAATTGTAGATTTCGTCTTATGTAGCGCGCGTATGAATATAAAGGTAAAGTTCACTTACTCCAATAATATTAACACACACTCAAATTTGAACGTACTCGCACACTTGAACAGATACAATGCAGTTAACTTGACTATTTCATTAAGTGGGTAATTTTTGGTTTCGATGATAATCGTTACCTTTATGCAGTCATGCAGGCGGGTGTGCATGTATATGTATGTGTGACGCCTTGCTTGTAAACACGATATCCCAAAGAATGGAAGATTGGACCAATCTCATATTTGGTGAGGAGGTGCGTCACATAAAGTAGAAGAAACCTATTGTATTTCAGTCATTTCATTCATTTCAGTCATTCGCATTTTTGAGAAAAATTGAGACAAGTTTGCTGTTATTGCTGATAGGATTTTGTGGAAGGTAGGTGCTCCTTTAACCTCAGATTTTCATTGCGTAAAGATCGCTTTGATTTAGGTAGTGTAATGGAGTAGAAGCGATATATTTTCACCAATCTGCAGCTAAAAGACAAGATAAATAATTGTGAAAAATTACCAAGTCGGGCTAATCGAGTAGCAGTTTGAAGTAGCAGTGAGGTACTGTATAGGCTTAGGACTCGCACACACCTAGCTAATGTATAGTATATGCCAAGTACTATAGAGGAGCCCTAATTTAATACAATCCAAGCTATCTTCGTGGTTGTTTTGCAGATGTTTTAAGTTTAATTGTTCGATACACTACATAAGGCCTAGCTCAAGCTAGCTGCTTATTTATGATTTTGCGACATGTTTGTTCATCACTTACTTTTGGTTGAAAAAGTTTAAATTTCGTACTGCACAGAAACATAATTTTCCAATGTGCAATAACGTAGCCCCATGCATCTGCCTGGGTGCCTTACCTTTGTTCACAGAAAGTATTGATGTTGTAGATCTGTAATATAGAGACTTTAACAGGAATCATACCGGCGAGTGAAGTTTGCGTTTTGGTAAGTAGATTTTTAGTTCGATTTCTTTTAGTAGATTTTTAGTAATACTTAACATATTTATCGAGGCCTGAGAAGTAGCATGTTGTCTGTGGTAGAGATCAATATGTATGCTGAATACAATAAACGTTTCCATCTCGGTCATCAACTGCCAATGTTAATGTTGTGTGTCATATATA
>KN882959.1:97336-111375 GCA_000934455.1 Apostichopus parvimensis
ATACTAGGCTAGGCCCTGGTGTACCACAGTAGGCAATGTTAGGAGACACGCCAAGTTTGTATACACAACCATTCAAGGTACAGTACTGAGTAGATCTAACGTTAAGCAAGCTTACGAAATGTTGTCAAAGGAACTCACATGCTAACGTTTAACTATGGTGTATGGTATTGCGCGGCGATGTACCTGCGGAGCTTCTGCTATTACAAGTAAACGCCCGAAAGTTGGAGTCTATCCATGCACAGCTGTCTCTTACTGTTAGGCCTGTATAAGACACTGCTTCACCAAGTAAACTCTCGTTGTTTCGAAATAACCTTTCTTCTAATAAATTATATGTACTGCAGTTCAATGTTTGTAATGACTTGATGGACACAACTTGATAGTGTATGAAAGATAGAATCGGGAAGAATAGATCATCCGCCGAAAGACAAAGCAGGAAGAAAAGGGCTTATGGAGAAGGACGCCAGCACTTTCTGGTAGGTTAAGTACGGAAGTGTAGAACGGACATCAAATTTAACAAATTGAACACGTCCTCTGTTTTAACGACCATTTCGAATTGTTAATGCTCTATACATCTCACTCTCCTATTTCCGGAATCTCATTTGCTCAGCTGAAATCTATCAGCTGAGCTTTAGCAATCACTGTGGTACGTCGATTGTAAACAAGTTGCAGGTCCTTCTGGATCGGTGCAACTTTTATAAACAGTGTTGGGTCAGCACAATTCAAACGTGATATCTACAACATTTTAACAAATTTAGAAGAGTTTTTTTGTATACGTTTTTGTTCAATAATTGCATGAATGAAAACTATTGGTTCTTATTAAGTACAACGATGTATTTCATAAAATAGGTTTGTGACAGTGTTTCCATTTTGATGGAAAATTCCCGGAAGACGACAATAACGGGATTTTTTGCGGGGGGGGGAGGACTAGTAAGGGGTGGTTCGTATACACCCTATAGTAATGAGGACCATCACCCGTTGAAATCAGTTCATTTCGAAAAATATATTTGTCTTTATGCGAGGGTCATGTGTGGGTCGTCAAGATCGGCCTAAGTTACTCCCTACCCTTCGCTGTAAGTCGAACGTAGGCAAAGTGAATGCGAGAAACTTATCGAATAGTAACAGATGATAGTGATGTGAGAAATGTAGAGTAAATTTCCAAACATTTACCTGTGATCTATTGCGTTAACACTACTGACAATAGTGAGTTAAAAAAGTCCAGCTGGAATATACCCACTTCATACGACGTAGTGTTATTAACAAAGTCGTCAATGTGGGCAAAACTATGCGGCGTGTCAATGTTATTGTGATTCCGTTTATAGTTGATATCTGAAAGAAACCCGCTTGGACTATCTCCTTATCACCTTGATAGAAGATGTAGAAATCTAAATTTCCATAAGTTAATAACTGTACAAAACGTATACATTGCTCCCGCTACTAAGCTGACTCAATTCGTATGCATCGGGTGCCTCCAAATAGAAACCTGATCGAGTAACCTCCAAGATCGCTCGATTCTGCTTGTACAAGTCAGTCTCCCTGAAATAATGCAATTTACTAGGTCACTTCGCTATCTGTGTTGCGTTTTATTTACCGATGCTTGATCTTCCCTTACTATTGACACTCAATGTGACTTTTAATTGTGAAATGAAACTATATGAACCAGCTCTTATTGTTAAATGGTGGTAACCGAAGATACTGGCAAAGTTCTGTTAAACTTTGGTTGGACCGTTCCACTAATTTTGACAAGGTGGGGGTCAACTTATGAGCTGTCCAAGGTTACTTCACAGCTATAAACCTTATACTGGTTTGGGCCCTCAACTGAAGACAACATTTATTTTCCTGAACTTCCGATGACCTCAAATAACCTTCAAATGTATAAAATATGATCGCATGTATGAAAACATAACTCCTAAAAACCACTCACGAAATTTCAGTCATATCGATCATTGCATATGATCTGTGGCCTACGTTTCATCATAACTGAAAAGTTACCGAAGGCCCTGAACTGTGGTACACCATCATTCAAATGTTATATCAACAATATTTCAGCAAATTTGGACAAATGCTCTAGGAGAAGGAGCTTTTTTACCGTTTCAGAAAAAATCTTTACTCACACAAACCTCTCACGAAATTTCAGCCAAAATCGAATAACAAATGTCGTAACGGTAGTAGTTTTAACACGGTGGTGAGTTGACAGCAAATGGGCAAAATCTCGCAATAGCTATACCTCAGCTGAAAGCTTAAACTGAGAGCTAAAGACTCATACAATGGCCTTCCTTTGGTTTTTGAACGCGTCAGTACATACACAAGACAGTGTATTTGTCATAACGCTTAAACTTGCATTCATGTTTGTAAATATGATTGATCCGTTATCCATATATAAACATTATGTGATTATACAGCGTGAAGACATCGGAGCATAAAGGCGCACAATGAATGTAAGCTGGCAATGTTTCTATGAGTTGCAAACTACAAGCAAAAACCAACCAATCTACTGACGATATATTTCTTAGAATTTGCCGTAAGGATTGAAGATCAGTTAGCTTGTTCTATGTAGAAGATAACTTGTTATTACATTTTCATAATGGCAACATCATAAGTAGTATAGTATGCACCGTTCGCACCCCATTGAAGTCGGTAAATCGTGGTAGGTGGAGTATGTTGTTTGTTGGTGACCTCGTGACGTATGCGGCGTAGTGTGTCGTTCATTTTCTTCTAGTAAATTCTATCAGAATTGGAATATGTTGTACACTGGTGACGACTTCATGATGTCAAGTAAGTTTCATATTGGTTTTATTTCAGCACAGTGCGCACAAACTGATATCAAAATTTAAGAAAAAAGAGTTTTACATGTAATATTTAGGAAGATGAGTTATAATACTTCACCCCACATCAGACTGTGAGGATAAGTACGCGTCTTTGTGTATTTTAATAACGTTCAGCTGACAATTTTGCCATGGTTCTGATGGAAGACAGGAACATAGTAACAAAGATAACGTTCATTTCACAGCAAAAAAAAGAGTCCCTTTTTTTTAACGGTCGAAATTCATTCAATACGATTTTCAACGAAAACATAACTCAGTTAAATCTGTATTTGAATTAGTCCAGCTGCTGCGATGATTTGTACAACAAAGTTCTGAATTTATGTAAATGTGTGATTCATTTGTTGCGGCATACAGTGCCAAGCGAATTATAAATGTGTACAATTCACCACAATGATGGGGTCCGTTCACGTTAACGCTTGAGGTTTTCATGAGTTCTTGAAATGTTAAACGTGGGGTTTTGATTTACATATTCAAAGTAAACAATTTGACTTGTAGCCAGAAATGGTCTGAGAAAATGACCGTGCTAGAGTATAAACCAAATACACCTTGAATGACAGCTTGAGTAACGGATAACCCAATTCACAACGCATTTTAATTGCAAAAGGGAATCTGTTTTTTTTCTTCAATCTGAGCATGTTGAAGCAGCGGCGAAGCCGGGAATTTGAAAGGGGGGGGGAGCACTTTTTGCGATTGATATTCATTTTCAAAGTTGTATAGGCACGACTATCTGAGCGGAGCGCCACCATTTGTTGGCGCGGAGCTTACAAGAAAATTTTGGTTTTATAAACCCCCCAGATGGCCGGAAACGGCCCTTCCCGAGTGTTCATTCTGGTTCCCTGGCCTCTTGCTAACCTAACTTGGGACACCTCATTCAATATCACCTTTAAACCCCAAAAAACAAACGAGTTAAAATAGTACGTAATTCAATACTACATAATGTATTTAAAATTAGAAAGGTACATGTACAGAGTAGTCATACTTTTCAACTTCTGATACTTGTAGATACAAAGATAGGCCAGAAATGTCTTTGATACAACTATAGCCAGTAATTGTCTTTGAACTGTAGCTAGTAAATGTTTAAGTTAGCCTAATAAGAGAAGGCGAGAGCTATCCGACGATTGCCATCTGATGCAAATTTCTCAACTGTTTTCTCAACTGAAATATTATCTGCGTAAACGGGTTCTTAACTAGATGTTAAAATACTGACAAGATCGGATCCTAGTCTTTTTCGGCGGGTAGAGTGTTGAATGAAATGGCACGCGATAGAAATGACAGCCTAGATGACAGAAGAATAGGTCACCTAATTTAGCCATATTCTTGCTACGTTCATTTCAATAGTTTTTCCTGTCTAGACTCCAGCAAGCCTATGGATTTGAATTATGGGTGTTTTTATTAAAAAGATAGCTTGGCCAAAAAAGGTGTAGGCCCGGGCCTACAGTGCTACATACTGGCTACGCCCCTGATCATATGATATCATATTATCAGCAGATTTTGATTCCTGTTTGAATTCTTTGACATGTTCTTTTACATAATATATCAGAAAGACAAACAGAGTGCTCTTTTACAATTTTTCCAGTAGGATGATTCTTGTTTATTGTCCAATGTCTGGACTTTAATACATTTGACGAACTTAACTGATCGACAATATAAACTTTCATATTTTGTAATATAGCCAGATATGCAGTGGTCTAAAAAACAAATATCGTTATCGAAGTGTATTAGCAGTGTTATAATTATTTATAGGAAATGCGTATCACGTACGATTGCTAGCTTAGATTCATAACATGCTGTTCGTGCAACAACTTAGAATCATATATGAACGAACGTTGTCGACGTTGTTGTGGATACGTTTCGTGACATTCCATAGAGTGCGGTTAGGTAGGCAATATGTATTTTATTACGCAGTGGCCAACTGTAGGCTTGTAATAGGCTATAGGCTAAATTTAGCTAATTACATCTGCCAAACTAAGTAAGTAGTTGAATCAGCAGGCGTGAATGTTACTACGATTATAATCGAGTTAACGGAGCTGACGAGTATTCAAGATCAAAAGAGCACTGACAAAATACCATGCTAAAAAACGACAGTTTTTAAACATTGTTTTCGACACTGAAAGGGGGGAAGCACTCGCCCCCCCCCCTGCTCCCCCTGGCTACGTCCCTGTGTTGAAGCAAGCATCTACCATAACCAATAATTACTTTTTACAGTGTAAAAAAATTCAAACAATTTATTTCGCAAAAGCAAATCTTCAACATTCTGACTCTCTTCATGTCTATTTTAAAGTTTTGCTATTTTAATTCTTTGGATGAGTTCGTTAAAGATATCGGTAATTGCAAATAACAATGACTTTATGAGGTATATATGTTTTCGCAGACATAGTTTACTGTAACTGTAATGTTCCCTGGACCAGTGGTATCGATTGCGTTGCTAGGATGTTTCGACGTCTCAACGTCAACGATTTTAGCCACGGTATTACTAATTGTACTTGTCATATTACCACCATTGGTGAAGAATAAATATTCAGTCATTGTAGCCATTCCAACACAGTTACAAGTAAATGTAACAATCCTGCAGCCATTGTTATTATTCTCTACATCCAATTACCATTCAGATAAATTTGCAAATAATATAGTTATCAGAGTGATTCCTGTCTGCTAGAACATGTTTGCGGGCAAGGAGTTACTACAGTCAATAGCTGTATTGTTGACGATGAACTTACCTCACTTCAGCCTATCATATTCATAACGACGTCATATAACACAAGTAACCTCCATTAAAAGAATAACCAATATATATTACAAATAACTTGAAACGGTAAGACAAGAGCACAATCAAGTATTGGAACAAATTAGAGGGACACAATGTATCTGTCAAAAATCAGAGGAGGAGCTGGATTTTGATTCCTTCTTGGAATCACAGGTGATACAGCCAATTCCCTTTCCGCAACAACGTTAGACTTAAAGCTGTTTGCAGTGTTACAACCAGGGGCTTTGCTACAGGGGCAGGTATAAGGTAAAAGGAAGGATACCATGTTAAATGCACTCGGTGTGTGATCTAGTTACACGTGTGTAACAATTATACTTATATGAATTTCTAACAATGACGTTGGTGTGTCTTGTTGCTACCGATTTCTTTAGGAAGTACTGAAATGTACGAACCATTGCTTTGTCACATGTCATATGTAAGTACCTTTGACTGTTACTTGCGTTCACCTTATAGTTGTAGGATATATTTGAGAAACTTTAAAGATGTGAACCCTGAATGACATTGTATTACAAAAGAAGGTAGAAAGAAGTATACTCTGTGTTGTCGCCTTATGTGAACGTTTTCCTGCAATACCAGAGATTACTGGTAACTTTATTTTAATACGTTATGCATAATATATTTACTTGAATTGCAATGAACTTCCACTTTTTGGAATTTTGGATTTGATACCCAATATGACTCTGCTAAGGACCACCAAGATGACAAATATTCAACTCAGCATTGGGGTCAATTGTAATGACTCAATTTTAGGAACATGATTAAACAAGTTGCACGGGTCTCTCCTAAATTTTGTCGCAGGTCGATAACTGTGACTAAGTATGGAGTTTGCTCTGAGTTTGGTATTAGCATACCGATTTAATTGAAAAGATGTGTTCATGTGTTTGTGTGTTGTTATACAAAGTTTCTCAACTACTGTATTTTTCTTGATATCTTCATTTTCGCACTTAGTGACGTATATCATATGGGTAGTTTTTCAGTTTCTTCATGCTAAGAATTTCAAGCAACAAGCGAGAAAGTAGATAACTGTTTCATGAATTTGAATTAGCATCATGGTATACACCAAAATCATGTGGAATCTGAATATAAATCTATAAAAGATTTTACATTGAATTGATACATTGACAATAGCGGTGTCACGGCTGTATTGCTGGGACATGTGGGTTCGCAGATTTTCTTATAAATACTGGGGTGTTTACACTACCACAATCAACAAAATACAAAAACACGCTGTCAAAGTTAGTGAACATTTATTATTACACGTCTTATTGCACTAATTTTAACATCGAACTACTTAACACCAAAACAAATTAATTAACTTATAATTAAATATTGAATATCATTTGCCCGTTACGTTATATTGCACCCTCTATTATATTGCCCCTCTTGTTTCAGCTTACTATCCCCTTGCAACGTTAAACCATAATGTTCATACTATCCGTAGTTCAAAGTGGGTAAAAACGTCGCGTGTATATTTCAGGGTCCGCCAGTATATGGGGCCACGTTCAGGTCTGTTCCTGGTAGTTCGTCGGGCCAGACAGGGAATCCCGGATTAGCTGCCTATAAGTTTCAATGTAATAAATCAGGTACTGGTTGCATTCAACTAACAAAATCATATACGTTTCCTAATTTATTAACATAGATAATATTTAGCAAGTTCATACGGTAACTTCCAATTAATAGCAAGGCATCACTTCGATTGTAATTGCTTCAGTTGTGATATACTAATATGTTATAGTCTTTACTTAATGCATTCCACTATACATCTAGTAGTGTTCAAAATCGGCATAATATAACAGTAACATATACATTTTAAATTAAGGAATGAAATCTTACCATACAAGATGGCTAACGATGTCCAGGACACAGGCGTTGGGCTGGTTTCCAAGAAGGATGCTCCAAGTCTTAAATATGTTTAGTAAATGATTTACCAAGGTTGCGGTGTAATTTTAAAAAGTTCCCACTGCTTGCCCTATGACAGACGCCACGTGCTCTTGTCTATAGCTTTGGAAGGTGGTCAAACTAATATTATAATACTTCGCCCTAGGCGCTATACACGGCCTGAACCTTATAACTTTCTGCGTACAATTTTGATACCAGTTCTGGATCTTAACCCCAAATGCTATTACACAATTATACTTATATACCTCGAAACACAGGTGTATAAACAATACCCTACCAAGTTGGACTTATTTTGTTCCTATTGTATAGCTAACTATCTGACTCATTATAACTTGTGACGGTAGGAAGTTTTGGAATTTTACTTCACTGGCAACATGCCAATAGGGACGATACCTGTAAATTGACCTATTAACCTTCAGCTAGATATATGCTAATTTAGCCTATGAACCAACGAAAGATACGGAAAACAAAATAGACCATTTAGATTGCGGCTACTTCCAACTATTAAATGTTTACTGTGACAAGCGGTAATTTGATGTATTTGACGGTAATCATGCTTGGAATTCTGTGAATTCCCGGCGAAATATGTTTGCATCGTAATTTTTATTTGCATGAAGCTTTTGCTTTCTCATACATTACACCTGCCCTACACTAACTGAGCTGTGTCATTTGGTAACTTCCTGATTTTAGCCGGGTGGTGTCGCAATTTTGTTATATATAACATGCGGGTCACATATGTACTATTTAATTAGAGAACGTTGCTACTTCAAGGACAAAACAACGACTCGGTGGGATTGAACAGCAAAACAGAAACAGTAGCAATTGTCAAGGCAGCATAACTAGGCTACCTATACTAATACGATAGGGTAATCATATCTAAAATACCGCCCTCACCTAGTCAAAAAATTTGCAACCACCGTAAGATAAACACTGGTTCAGTAAAACAATTGTTAAGAGGTGTGAAGGTTAACTATAAACGACTACCTATACAAACATAGAAACTGCTGGAATGTTTGCTTTTAAATTCCCAGGAACCTATTGTTTGTCAAAGTCCACAAGTTCGTATTATTATAATAGAGGTACGTTTTATCTTACACGTTAGCATTCATATGTGTATAGAAATGGCCTATAGCATGCAGTGATAAGGATGGCTTAAGGAAGTAGAAACGGTGCCGTTACACTACGAATAAGAACTGTGCTATTGTGTGTGTAACATGTTATGTTGTAAAATCACTGACGGTTGTGAAAGAGACTTAATGTAATTAAAATAAATTTCGGTAACAGTGTTAAACTCAACCTATCATATATGACAAGTATATATCCAACCAACGTCTGTTACGAAACAGTTACTACAAACGTTAATAAATGAAGGATGAGCTTGGGACCAATAGAATTACGTCATTGAAGTCGAATAAAATGTAAAGAGCAATTCAAAGAATTGAAATAAGTGTAAACCTGTGTTTATCCACTAACTACTGACACATTGATGTATATGTGTAAGCCTACATGTATTATGTACTAGTAAATATATGTAATTCGAAGAACTTGCGTTGGCATTTAAAAACAAAGTACTAAATGGTTTTATCGATTCCATTGTGTTTTGTTTCAGATTTAGTAATTCAGTGTGAAATATCTTTTAACACATTAGGAACTATATAGAACACAATAACTTGTGTTACGATGTTATCGCCGTTTAACACAAACACATTGAGCATTACCATCATTATACGTGATTGTGAACGCGGTGACTCATTGTACTGGATTGAATTGACTTCTATACCCCATGGATCTTTGTATCAATGTTTACAAAGTTAAGACTACAGTCACACAAAGATTACAGTAAATATTATAGGGTGCTATACAGTATGGTTTTGGGAATGCTATTAAAATTAACATAAATATATGAAATGTTTGCGTGGGCATCTGTGATTAGATCACAGCGGCATTCACTGGCAATATACTCTGACAACACTTTATATGACATAAACATATAGTGTATCTTACTTGCATTATCATCGCATATAGCTTATGAGATACAAAGCTGTTTTTTTAACAATTTCCCCAAGTATGTCAGAATGATCTCAGTCCGATCTGGAGACCTCTGCTTATCGTTAATGGTGGTTTCGCAAGTGTTTACGTTCCATATGGCATGTGGGTCGCATAGGCCTATATACTAACTTGTTCAGTATAACAATTGATTAGAAGTGTTAAGGTTAAAATAGGCGCAAGATAATGCAAACATAGATACTGCTGGAATCGTTGCTTTAAAATTCCCAGGAACCTATTGTTTGTCAAAATCAACAAATACCTATTATTATAATCGAGCTACGTTTGATCATAATACGTTACTATTCATATGTGTATTGGAATTTCATTTTTTTTTATACAGTAACACGGTGTCTTGAGGAAGTAAAAACGGTGCCATTACACTAGGAATAACAACTGTGCTATAGTATGTGTAATATAGTATGTTGTAATATATATATTTTGGCAATAGTGTTAAATTCAATCTACTTAATAAGTGACAAGTATAATCCAACCAACGTCTCTTACGTAACAGTTACCGCAAACGTTAATAAATGCAGGATAAGCAGCAATAATATTACGTCATTGAAGTAAAATGTAATGATCAATTCAATGAATTGAAGTAAGTGTAAATCTATGTTGGGTTTTTTCCCACTAACTACTTATATGTAACACGTAACCAATTGACCATCCCGTCTTAGAAAATTAAAGTGCCAAATAACCACTACCAAACTTATGGTTTTAATCAGATTCTCGGTTTGGTGTTTGCATCATACTGCATTTATTTTGAAGCTCAATTCGATTTCACAGTTACTTTCAAGAAACATTTGGTTAATGACAAATTAATTTCTCTCATTGTCATTGTAAATACTTCTTTTTTTTAAAATTGAAACGGTGCGGTTCAAAGTTAGTTATGGTAGATTATGTTAGTTGTCAATGATTTCTTGGAGTACAGGTTGCCGTTTCGTTTGCAAATTAACAGTATCCAATTCCCATGCTATCTGAAGATCTTTTCCGTGCTGCAGAGTTTTAGGAGGCCATGTCAAGTACAAGATTTTACCACTGAATCGTTAGCTGACTTTCATTGTAGTCAACATGTTCATTGTACCGTATATAAAACTAAGCAAACAAAGATCGCGTCGATTGCAGACAAAGATTCTTATCAATGGAAGCAACCGTACGTGACTGGTTACACAACGGTTGTTATTATACACTCGGTATAACTTGACTAGATATAAGTTGTCGCTGTCGTACTATGGTATGGCTATATACACTTTGTTAGTTATCATCCATAAAAAAAGGAAATATGTGGCAATGTGAAAAAGGATTAAACTCTTTATTTTTGCCACTATCGTAAACTCTGCATAAAACATTACGTAAGAAGATTAATGAAAGCAAAAATATAAGTACAGATGTTTAAACGTCTATCGTGATGAATAATAATTACAAAGCAATAAAACAAAATTCTACGTTTTAACGATGTCAAATTAGAGCACTAATAATTGTGAATGAGTTACGTAAAAGTTACTACAAACGTTAATAAATGCAGCTTGTTACCAATACTATATAATCACTCAAGTTTGAGTAAAAATTGATAAGCAGCTCAATGAACTGAATTTAGTGCAAACTGTGTTGGTCTTTTACCCAGTAAAATAAATATGCCATAGTGTTAGTATTATTAGTGTTAGCATCATATACTGCCTTTATTTCAAAGCTATTTCCAATACTACTTCTTTCATTATAGATCTCAAATAAATTTTACAGTTATCTGCAAGAAAATATTAACAAACAAAGATTGGCAATCGCTTCGATTGCATGAATAGATTCTTACAAAGGGAAGCAATCGTGCATGACTGTCTATAAAACGGTTGTTATAACTCACTCGGTATAACTATACCTATATAGAAGTTGTCGATGTCGTATTATGGTTATGGCTATATACACTTTGTAAGTTATCATCTATATGTCTCTATGTGTAAAAAAGCAATAAACTCATATATATCTACATAAAACGTAAACTTAGAAAACATGAACTAGAAGTGTAATGGGAATGAAATGTAAAACAAAGTTAATATTTGTTTGAAAAAATTCGTGCTGACTGTAGGCTACAGATAAAATAAACAAAATTCTATATGTTTTAGCGGTGTCAAGTTAGAGCACTGATGATTGTTAATGAGTTAGGTAAAAGTAACTACAAACGTTAATGAATGCAGCTTGCTACCAATACTATATTATCACTTAAGTTTTATTAAAAAGTGATGAGC
This sequence comes from Apostichopus parvimensis, assembly GCA_000934455.1. NCBI lineage: Eukaryota > Metazoa > Echinodermata > Holothuroidea > Aspidochirotida > Stichopodidae > Apostichopus > Apostichopus parvimensis. The sequence goes on from KN882959.1 coordinate 109,111, forward strand.
AACTCAATGAGTTAAATCAGTGCAACATGTGTTGGTCTTTTACCCAGTACAATAAAGGTGCCATTACCCACTCACAAACATATGTTTTTCTCAGTTTAGTGTTTGCATCATATACTGCCTTTATTTCAAAGCTACTACCATACTACTTCTTTCATTATAGATCTAAAATAAATTTCACAGTGACTTGCAAGAAAATATTAACAAACAAAGATTGGCAATCGCTTCGATTGCATGAAGAGATTTTGACAATGGGAAGGAATCGTGCATGACTGTCTTCAAAACGGTTGTTATAACTCACTCGGTATAACTATACCTATATGGAAGTTGTCGATGTCGTATTATGGTTATAGCTATATACACTTTGTAAGTTATCGTATATATGTGGCTATGTGAAAAAAAAGCAATAAACTCAGATATATTTAAAAAAAACGTAAACTTAGAAAACATATTGGGAATAAAATGGAAAGCAAAGTTAATATTGTACGAGTTCGTGCTAACTGTGGGCTACAGATAAATAAAACAAGAGTCTATGTTTTAGCGGTGTCAAGTTAGAGCACTTATACATTTGAATGAGTTATTGTTATTCAATATTAAAATGATGGCAATAGTGCGAACAATTTCCTAACGGAATTTGTAACATCATGCATAGTATATAATTTGATATGATGGATATTAAGAAAACAGATGAGTAAAGACTGAACTATAAATAATAACACGTACAATATCCTGCATCATTCAACAAAATTTGAGTTTATGTATGTTAGCTACGTCACATAAACAAAGTAACATATTTTCACAGCTATGGGCATATTTACGAAGCATATTGAAGGCATTGGAGTTAATGTCGTCAACATTTTTATGATAAGTCTTCCAGGTTTATCTGTGTTGATACGATTACAATGAGCTGCTAATTACTATCAATCAATTATATTATTAAAACAAACAATAAGGCTGGATGAAATCAAACAATACTTCGTATTGAAAAAGTAGACAAAATTCCTATATATGATCAGCAACCATATATCTGAATTTGTGGATATGTCGATATTAGGTAAGCACCGACAGATCCAGCAACATATCATATTTGCAACAATATGTTTTGTTAAAGGTCACACACACTTGTTCTTCCACGAACACTATTTGTGTATACAAGTAAGTAAATAAACTGGTCCCCTTTGAAGTAATGGCATTGTTAACGTTGTTTTCGACTTTGGTCAACGTTCGGGAAATCCCCTAATCTTTACCGATTCTCTCGTGCATAAGAACAGCTAAACGACCATTGTCTGGTTTCGATACCATGTCAATTGCTTTTCTATCCCTGTGTGGTTAACAAGAATGAAGTACACGATGATTGAACTAACGGTAGCATTGAGCCTTATACTCTACAGAAAATATCACAAGGGCAATACAGAAAGCAAAGAATCTTTCTTCCGTATCATCACTGTGCAACACATTGTTTTTAATTTTTAAATGAAACTCATACATGCAGTTGCAATAGAAAAAAATGGCATCATCATCTTTTACTTTTACAATTTAATTTTAGTTACTGACATACTTTGTAGTATAATGTAATACATACATCATAGTTTGAATAGTACCTTTACATTACTTATTTCACAAGAGAACATATTCTCTCATCATATTTGTATTCAGAGATATATCACTACATGAAATGATTACATTAATTGATTTCTATTTAAATTAAATATGAAAAAAAATTGCATATTCCACGTACCAAAATGTTCTTCTAAATCTTTACTTTAATGTAAACTATATTGAAACCTATTCTTGCCAAGTACGGACACTTTAAAAAAATATATACATTCAAATAAGGATAACAAGTAAAACGATGGCAAATATGAAAATATGTCAGTCGATATTAAGTTTTTCTTTTCGATAGTTTTTCCGTCATATAATGTTTCCATACTCATCGTTCAAATTTGATAGTCGGCGATAAATGCTTCCGTCTATGAAAGGTCTTCTTATCCGATTTCCTGATAGTCCTTTGACAAAAAGTAAGAAAATCGATGAATTTGATTTAATGATCCACAGTGGATTTTAATGAAGGTAAAAGTTCAAGGATTATTAACTATTTGAATTTTTAACAGAGCTGATAACAAATCTTTGTTTAAATTCCGAAATGTGAAATGTGGGTTACAACTCAATCGCATTACAAGCAATCCTTGGATGAAACAAAGTCTATTTAAAATTAATAATCTTGTTATTCCTTTGTTGTTCTTACCTTATCCTCATTGCACATTGCAG
>KN882959.1:112457-130735 GCA_000934455.1 Apostichopus parvimensis
GATTAAGCAATTATTAGTTAGTAAAAGAATTAAGTACTATATCGAAATCTTATAGAATCAACCATATACCACCTCCTTGATAAGGCTTAACTTTTGATACCTAGGCCAAATGTTTTTTGTTGTTTGCTGAAGTGTCATTATTTACAGGAGAAAGTACTCCTCCACCTTTGGACAATATATTACTTGGAAGTATTAATTATCATATCATTATTATTCTTCTCTTAGTTCTTGTTTATGAACCAATGAATATATATTTTGGTTCATATTGCCTGAGCAGTCCCAACTGAGATCATATCATAAATATTTAGACTGCACAATTAAAAAATAAACGTTAACGGCAGTCTATGTTCTTAACCCCTTTTAATAAAATTAGCCACACTGTTTTGCTGTGACCAATCAAGCTAACATATAGGTAAAGATAAACCATTGCATCTAATCGAAGTGCATATCAATTGCCGCACATGCAAGTAAAGTCATCATCAGTCTTCTTCTGATGTTGATTTGACCAAGGCTATTTGACATCATTGGTGCAATTTTCGTAACCATATTTAACATTTCCCACATTTGTTGATTTACATATCCTCCCACTATAAGGAGAAAATACACTGGAGTGGGATAAACTTACTCTATGTGTTGTCAAAAACTTTAATCCTCTCGCCACCTGAAGTGCATATTTTGGTAAATGATCGGCGTTTCCCTTCTCAGCAACTTGAAAACGCTTCTGTTTACTATTGCCATACTGATGTACTTTCTGGGGACTGAACTCTTCTGTTAGGTGATCTGAGAGACTTCCTCCACTTAAATATTCACAAATCAGATAATTTGGTACTGAAAAAGGAGTAACCATTTAAAGATTTTCGAATGCGAATCAGTTATTAGTAATATATTTACAAGAACAAGCAAAATGACCTTATTGAATTCAAGTTTTAATCATATACTTTTCTTGTTCTCAATTTTTTTGTTATCTCTTTACTTAAAATTATCATGATCATGATCAGTATCATTATTTGAATTTATTCTAGTACTTCTTTATAGCACAACATATATGCAAATAAAAAGGTCTGCATTGTTGGGTTAAATGGTTAAACCACATTTTGACAAGTGCGAGTACTCGTACCTGTATCACACCATCCGAGAAGCTTCATAATACTGTTATCGCCGGGCAGCTTTAATATGTGCTGAACCTCTGAACTTTGTAATTCATTCATCCGCAAAGTTGAATCACCTGAAAAGCAATCAGTCAGTAGATTGTTAAACGCATCGAGGTTATCACTGTCTCATCCACTGTACACTTTGATTAGGACGAGTTGAGGTTTTTAAATGTTTTTTTTTCTCTTTTAATAACATAACATTCGATGAAATAGTCGACGGGGTTAACATAAGTCATTCTCCTTACAATATCATGCTGCATTCACACGTGTTATGTTTTATATATGTCTTTGTACACAAATATGTACTAAGCAGTTACTTTCTTTTAGTCTGGTAAAGTAATATTCAAAGTAAATACCTGACAAGGTTCTGACCACAGCTTCTAGGTTTCCTGCTGCTCTCATAACTAAAGCCTTGTGATATCGTAAAATTCCTTTTCCAGGTAAAAGAGAAATTAATTTCACATTCTTTTCTGGGACTTCAAGATTCTTGTTCTTCTTATTCTTATTAACTTCAAGTTCCTGAAGATCCATGTAAGCTATAAAGACGGAAGCGTTACTTGGTGTGATATTATAACTAACTTTAACTTTTAGAATAATACATTATGCACACAACTGCCAGTTGTGTCGGGGTTTGGTCACACTGATGGTGTTTGGTAACATAATACATAACTGGATACCACTTACTCCCAATCTCCAACTTAGTTAGTATAGAAAACCGCGTTATGGATTTTGTTATGAACATAGAGAACCCAATACTGTTGTCAGATGATTGATAGGCTTGTTTTGTGCTTATCAAGCATCCTCTAGAAGCAGATAGTTCAGTACAAAAGCTATTGAATATAATCAAAACGATATTACTCTGCTACATTACTAGGTGCATACTTTATAGAATGTTTCACAATTTGGTCTTATAATTCTTTGACCTTCAAGCCATTGTTGATGACATGAAGAATTTTCCTTGAAAAATGTACTGTCACATCATTGCGTCCATCTGCGAACAAATAATAAAATGTCAGCGATGAAAGTGTATGCTTTCGTAAGGAGATATTCCGGTGGCAGATGATAATTGGCAAGATAAATTTGAAATCTTGTTCATTATTAACGAATTCTGCTGTCAGTCTGTGTTATATTTGATGTCCTTTTATTTTTTAAGAATTCAAACTTTGCACATCTTCGGCTCATCAATTGAAGTGGCTGTTCTACTTGTCTTAGCGTATAGGTTGTTTGGTCAAGTACTCAGATGACAGACACAATTCAATGGAAAATAAATTTCAATAAATAAAATTGACATTTTTTAATTCTTTACCTCTATTTTCAGCTCCTTTTATTTCGACGATTTGGTTCGTGGATCTGAAACGAAGTAGACCTGATTGATATATTTTCTGTTTTGATTAGACCGATAATATACAACACTTTATTTTGTGTATTATCATAATCGAATCACGGGTGTGGTGACAGCATGGTTAGTCATTGGCGTGGATTTCAAAGTTGTAGGGAGGGGGGTTCAAATTTCCCCCTAATTATTCAGGTTTAGGCTGAACTTTTGTAGAAGGGCCATAGGAGAATAAACAATTTTGAATAGGGTGTAGTTGCACATGGTTCATTGCCTTCTATGTAGAGGTACCTGTGTTCCACCCTACCCTCTCCGCCGAATAAGAAAACATGTTTAAACGTCAAATGGTGCATTCTGAGGCATAACTTTAGGTCCATACAAGGAGCTATAACGTAATAATTGTGCTTATAAACCATAATAAACATCAAAATTCTCCCATATGATAAAGATAGTGGAATGAATCTTCATGGTAGGGCAAGTTGTGAATAAAGTATTTACTAATGGAGGGTTGTTATACCCTGGGGTCTTTGAAGCAGTATCTAATGATGGAGGGTTGGGGTCCTCCCAAGGAAAGACAATTTGTAATTTAGACACGAAATGGCGCATTTGGGACAGGGTATTCTTACCTGGGTTCTCTTTTCTTTCCGTGTCCTTTGTCAAACAAAAAAATATAATAAATTTACAAGAAAACAAAGTGGAACGATTACTGCAGTTAATCATAACATTTTATAGGAATTATACAGAGAAAGTTAAAAACAATTAGTCGCAATATTTAGTTTTGAAACTAATGTAAGGTTATTTTTCTATCATGATACATGCAAATTTAATATATGCATTTAATTATACATTATACTACTTTGAAAAGGAGTTTTGTACACTACCATTTAATTGAAATATTGTCTTTGTTGTAATTATGATATTGTAATACTTAATTCTTCTGAATGGTCTATAAGATGTAGATGAATCAGTGCTCAATTAGCTCATTTTTGTATGTAATATATGACTGTTTTTCATATATGAAGATGTTATTTGGGCCTCGTTTATCGAAATAAAACTCTACTGAATTAAGATGTCAAGGACACTAAAAATGTATGTAATCTTGACAGCTCAAAATGTGACCATATAATTTTCATCCACGTAGAAAGTAGTTAGTCAATACTAGAAACATGTACTTAAGAAGAAGTGGAAAACGGCATACCAAGTTTGTCACGTGCGATCAAATAAATGATTACAAGGATTAACACCACAATGATGATGGCCTCCACTATGCAGGCAGCAATCAGCCCTGTATAGTTGCATACTGAAATTACAGAAACAGTACGTTTATGATTGTAACTATGAACAACATGCACGTTAAGATTGGTAAATGTCAAACATAATTGTCTGCATTTGCACATTACATTATGGGGACGTTGTAACAAAGTCGAATTACTGAAGAATGCTTTCTGCTGCACCGGCGGAGTCTTAGCCACGTGACAGTGGTTTTGCTCATGTATGTAACAATTGGTTTCCAATGATCATCATATATTCATATCATAGAGATGGTAAGCAACTCGAAACAGCCAAGTTATTAATTATTCCATCTGGGAAATCTGACTTTTAATACTTTCATGTCTCCTTTATTCGTCTTTTCCTTGATACAATCAAAATGATACTATACAAAGGGGCATTGGTGAAATTTACTGTTTCGGGAATATTGATGGTTGCTTGAGGTAAGTAGATAAGTTCTTGAAATGCACTAAATTTCCTTTCCAAAGTTATATAATTTTAGAATAAAAAAGACAGAAAAGAAAATTACACAGCATATCCATATCTTCGTATGCTGGATGGATAAAACCTGTCTTTGCTGATAGAATACCATAAGTGTTACATTAGTTATACTACAGTTAAGTTATGTATTTTTGTAGATAATCGTGAGAATTATCGAAAAGTCGATGAATTTATGTAAACTCAAAAGTAGAGGATATTTTGTTGAAAAAAATTGTGCTTTGTTCTTTGTTTATTGTTCTTTGATACTATTTTACGTTTGAAGCCAATTTCCTAACAAATAATGCAATTTAACAGAAAAAGATAGACAAACCTAACGACTGAGGATCAGTAGTAGGTTGCTGTTCAGTTGTCACTATGGTAGCTGCAAAAAAAAAACACATTAAAACGTGTGGAAAGATAGAAGATGAAGATATGTCGGATTAAAAATAACAGCTGGCAGCTAAATCATTGAGCAGCACAAATTATTACGACACGTTTGTATTGTTAGGTAGCATACATTGAATGAAACCTCAATGAAACATAACACGTTGGAGTCACATATCATGTGATAAATGTATATGCATAACAACATTTAGGAATTTAAACATATCCTTTTCAACTGTTCAACAGTTTGTTATAGTTACAAAAAGCAATACTGTTTTTATATAATATAATAGCAGACAGCAGAGAGTATTTTCGACTTTTTCAATGACTTTCATTGAATAAGATATAACAGGTAATTCAGAGAGAGTGGTGATTAAGTGGATATATACTGATGTTAGTGTACAATCAAATTTGATATCAACAACACGTTTTGTAAAGCAAGTAACAACCTGAGCACTGTTCATATCGAACTCGTTGAACGTAAATGCGTACATTGCATATATCTATTGATTTTAATCGCGATTATAGTTAAACATTTATAGTGCTTTTATGCTTTAATGTAGAAAGTCAAAATGGTCAAAAAGTTAAGATCAAATACTCTGTTAAGACAAACAATTACTTGTAAACATCTGGCTTCCTTGTTTCAAGTCCTTGAGATTGTTGTTATTAGTACAGGGTGGTCTCACGTGGTTACCTTTGGGATGATCTACCTCATTTTTTTAATTGAGAGGGGTAGATGGAGGGTGAAAGGATGTTTGTAACCACCTTTACCAAATCCACCATGGGAATCCCGGCATAAACCCACTTCCTCTCATTGGGATCCCTGCCAGCTACAGTGGTACTCGTAGAAATCGGTTCCCTTTTCAGATCCTAAGACTTAGATGAGGAAGTTGGTTGCAATTTATCGACAAGAGCAAAAGCACAAGTAATATCAGAGGTAGGCGTTTTAGTACAATGAATATCATGAGGCTTCCTAGTGATATAATGAACAGGATTAGATAAACTGGGGTCCTCTTGAAACAAGTGAGTGTATGCAGAAGGTAAAAAATAGAAAGTACCCTTCACACAATAATGAGTAAAATCATCACCAGACAATGCAAGACAGCTGTATCATTGAACGCTCACTTCAGAACATTTTACACGAGTCCACTAATAACAAATATTACATAATATTGCTGCACCTTTCCGTCTCATATTTCGTTGGCAGCTGATACAGTGACGCACAGATGCGCCGGGATTCAATTCCACATCACCACCGGTAATTAGGATCAAACTTTAATTTAGGCGTATAGGCCTTTGTTGGACATTTATCGAACTAGTTCTTATTATCATAACATAATAGAGCAGCTTTGGGATCCTGCATCCCACTACAGTGAATCAAGCACATATACGTACATGATGTGGGTAAAATTTAATACTATAGTTCAAATAGCAAAGCTTGTAAATTTCAACAAAGAAGTAAGAGTTCATTGCACTTAGGGAGAGCAGTTTCAATACAGATATACAAATTATAACGTGAGTATAAGTACACCAGTTCCACAAAACCCTCTACATGCAACGCAAACAAAGATATCGAAATAACACATGTTTCTCCACAATGAAACGATGAAATATTTGGAGATTACCCAGGGCACGAAACGGAAAGGCTAAATCGCTGACATCCATAGATAAAGTAACACAAAATAAAAAATGACACGTCAGATCCCCAGACAAGAAAGTACAGGTTTATTTTCACATATTTCAGAAGGTTTGCTGCTATAAGCAAAAGTTGGTGATGTTTCGTACATCAGAAGACGATTTGCACATAATGTCATGTAGTGAAATGATTAGTTAAGAGTGTAGTTAGACTTGGATCTCCATGACAATGTAAATTAGTCAGTTGACTTTCCTGAAATAAAAGTACAAAGGTGATGTTTCGCCAATTTTAATGGAAAGCCGATGAGTCCATATGCTATTCTTTGGTACTTTCATACATGTTTCAAAATACTGCTGCTGCTGAAAGACATTTTGATGTACTACAATTAACCTCACAAAAGTAGTAGGATTGTTGTTTAAAGTGTGGACGCTTCATAATAAAACAGAATCATAGTGTTTACATTACATCTTATGTCACATGTCTAAATTGGAGACTTGATGACACCGAACCAAAACATCATTAAACTTAAGAACTTGCGATTTTTCTTACAATGCTATCTGACACAAAACATACACACATGCTGTGGCCACTAAATTAAACACCCAATATTGTTTTTTTGTAAATATAACTCAGCTTTTGAAATATAAATACAAATATTCATTAATAAAATTTAAAAAAAATAAGTAGTTCACAATACCCCGTCGTCGCGTACATAATTTAAAAATTGAGCGTTATTCCTAGCAAGGATAGTTGGCCAAAAAGTGAACAGAAGTCCACATACCCGGGGACGCAGTTGTTACAGTGGTTGTAGCATGTAAGGCAGTGGTACTTGCACATTCGAACGATGACGATGATGATGATGATGATGATGATGATGATGATGATGATGATGATGATGATGATGATGATGATGATGATGATGATGATGATGATGATGATGATGATCATGATCATGATCATGATGATCATGATGATCATGATGATCATGATGATCATGATGATGATGATGATGATGATGATGATGATGATGATGATGATGATGATGATGATGATGATGATGATGATGATGATGATGATGATGATGATGATGAGGATGATGATGATGATGATCATGATGATCATGATCATGATCATGATCATGATGATCATGATGATCATGATGATCATGATCATGATGATCATGATGATGATGATGATGATCATGATCATGATCATGATCATGATCATGATCATGATGATCATGATCATGGTGATCATGATGATCATGATCATGATGATCATGATCATGATCATGATAATGTGATGATCATCATCATTACATCGACGATGTCCTGTTTTGCGAGCCGGACGGAAATCTTTTGTGAGTTGAGTTTGGTCAACTGTCTACCTTATGATAATTCCTAGCATGCATGGACCGTTTTTTCTTCTTTATGGGTAGGACTGATAAATTGATTATAGCGGTAAATTTGATGTGTTTGACTTTAATAATGCTTTGAGAAGGCAGAAAATTATATTCTGTTCATATTTACTTCACTTTAAGTGAAATACCTTTGAATTATAATTTCATTTGCTACATGGGTGACAATAAACGAAATAGTAAGACGTTAGAATGAATAATTAATGGGAAATATCTCCTACAAAAGGTAAATAGCAGGAGGATGAGGAGAATGAGAATGAGGAGGAGGAAGAAGAGGAAGAGGAGGATGAGGAGGATAAGGAGGATGAGGAGGATGAGGAGGATGAGGAGGATGAGGAGGATGAGGAGGATGAGGAGGATGAGAGGGATGAGGAGGATGAGGGGGGTGAGGGGAATGAGGAGGGGGAAGAGGAGGATGAGGATGAGGGGAAGAAGGAGGAGAAGGAGGAGTAGGGTGATGGTGATGAGGATGGGAATAGGAGGAGGGAGGATGGGGAAGGGGTTGAGGACGAGGAGGAGGAGGATGACGACGAGGAGGAAGACGAGGATCATGATCATTATCGTGATCATTATCGTGATCATTAAGAGTTGGACACACTGTCAACAGAAGTCCCACATACCCCGAAAGGATTCCACTGGTACAACGGATGTGGGTAGTCGTAAAACCATTTCCTGAAGTGTGTATTGAAGAGAGACTTACACGAACGGTTAACACATCAAACGTGGTTCAGTGATGACATTGAAACAAAAAAGTAAAACTTTAGAATGAGTAATTCATGGGAACTATCTCTTACAAAAGAAAAATAGAATGTGTGAACGTTTTTGTGTGATGTATGTTTAATGCACTTCTTATTTAATCGTCATGTCACGTTAACTAGTTTTGTAAATGGTTTAACCAGTTGAAATATCAGCCGCGCTGCCACAAAGATGTTATCAGTTGACAGATGTTTCATTATCATTTTGTCACTGGAGACCACATTCGCATTATACGTTTGCCTTTTTTCTAAAAATAATCAATTGGATATATCTACAAAATGAGTACGTAGATTTTCTGGTTAAATTTCCAGTGATGATTCCCTGGGCACTCTTTTTACGCAAACAAGCAGACGTTATCCTATAATATACTTGACTAATTAATCAAGCGCCTTGCAGTGCAAGCTCATAGAGAGTGAAACTCCGTTGAATCGCACATGAAAGTAACATATGGATATGCATAAGCTGTTGATTAGGCATCTTTTCGAAAATGTACACTAATAACATTATAGTATGTACGTAAATTTTACGAGTATATAGGCCCAGTATTCTGTTTATATGACCTGTTTGATAATATGGTAAAAGTAAGTTAGCCTGACGTTTCGATCCTAGCAGGATCTTCTTCAAATGCTAAATGAAAAGTAACAGTAACAGAAGGGACAAAAACACGCACAGAATACAGATAGGTTAATGAGCATGGTGAACACAAGAGATAGATGTAAGGGGATTATTAGACAAGGGATGGAGAGAAGAAATAAAGAAAGAAACCAACAGGGGAAGAGGAGAGGTATGATATAAACAGTGGAGGGACGAAGAGGGGATTAAGGGAAGGGGTAGGGAATAAACTGGAGAAGGACAAAGACAGAAAGGTTTGGAGAAAAAGGGTGGAGAAGAGCTATGAGAAGAGGAGTGGTGGGGGGAGGGGAGAAGGAGGGGGAAAGAAGAAAAGTTAGTCATTAACCTGTCTGTATTCTGTGCGTGTGTTTGTCCCTTCTTTTACTCGTCATTTAGCCTTGAAGAAGATCCTGCTAGGATCGAAACGTCAGGCCAACTTACTTTTACACTTCTCATACACAGGCTCTCTAGTGGATAAGCAGTTTGCTAATAGTTTTATTTTATTTTGATAACATGGTAATTAGCTTTTTGCACCAGCACATATCTCGTTGCTTGAATAGTGATAAAACAAGAATGATTTTATTTTATTTGAAAACCTGTGACCTAACATCATTGTCATACAGGAAAATATAAATTAAAAAAAACCCTGAATAATTCTCTAATCGGATTTTCCCGTTGTCGACATATACTTAGAAAGTTAAAATATAATTTGGTTTCGTTACACGAAGAAGTGAAGAAGAAAACAAATTCGAGTCACAAATACACGAGAGGTGGCCAAACATCTTATTGATGATTCTTCGGGTGTTTCCTCATCGACACAAAAGTTGCTTATGTTTTTCTTAAGAACAAGAAAAATGTATTCATCGTGTTTACAAGGTTTTCATACTTTAATCTCGTTTAAACTTAAATAGCCTTTGAACTTCACAGAAGAAAATAATGTTCTTGTACCCAATAATATGGATCCAAACACCAAGTTTATTCAATTTCTGGCGTTTACGAGCAAGTAACAAATACCCCCCCCCCACCCCCAAACAAAAGAAAAGAAAAAGCAAACCTCGGAATTAACATAAAAAAATACAATATTGGATATCCTCCGATGTTATTACTGCACAACAAGTACCTTGCCGAGATCAATTAGACTTTTATTGTCATAGAATGAAACAAAGGTCAACACTGTGAAAGTGAATGAACGTATTTAAGGATTTATTTTTTCATTGCATTAAATGCTTTCACAAGAATGTTCAGATTCTCACTTGTGGTAGGCTGTGTCAGCTTCTTTGTCAAACAATTACATTTTGAATGTGTAAAAAAATGGCGTGATTTAAGACAAATCGTGCAGAGGAGCAACAGTGTATCTTTTGTACATAATGCTGCAGCGAAGACGAAGTGATGACACATTTCAAAAACCAGGAGACACGACACAAACGTGTGGGATTCCTAAGATGAATTGCTACCGTGGGATAGAGTTCAGTTACTTGCCAAAGATACCCAACGCAGGAAAGTCTCCAAAATAGCATACTGGTTTCATACAGTTTTAACTACATACGTTGTGAGTACTGGCACAAACGTATCGGCAATTAGGACGAATACATGTTCTGGTACAGCATAAATAGGTTTCCAAAAATAAATCAACCATGTATACATGCATTATCCCGAATGCCATGAACTGCACACAGATTGGTAAGCCACGGACATTCATTCATTTATCCGTGCTCCAATTTGAAGATCCATCCAAAGTTCTTGCTAAATGCCTGTCCTTGCCCATGTCAAACTGAACAATACTGCTGGCTTTGTACAGAAGATCAGCACCATAATATTTTCCTACACTTAAAGGGATTGACAGCATTAGTGTTTTAATGACAAACGTAACCCCATTGATTAATTGATGATTTAAGGGCACAGTGTAATTGTAGGATATCTTTTGAAGACTCACCTGTGTCGCATTCATGAACCTTCACATCTGACTTTTCACCAGGACCAATGTCATTGGTAGCACTACAAGAGAATTCAGTTGAGGTTCCATAGGCAACACTTTCAGTGAACTTGTTGATAGTTCCATTATTTATAAGACTGCTTCCGTTGAAGTATGAATATTGAGTTATATCTGCAGGTACAGCATCACATTCGCAAGTTAATGTGACCTCCATACAGTCTTTCCCTTCCTGTACAACCAAGCTACACATAGGTGCATCTACAAAGATAAAATATAAGTACTTTTACATTACAAAGTTAGTATAAAGGTAAGCACCAGGTGCCTGTGTACATTATACTTCATTACTAACATATTATAATTATAATACTTCATCTCACATCACTTATTAAGGTTACAGAACTACAATGAACTTGTGCCTATGTCCCCCAACAATAGCTCAATTACTTTAAATTATTCAGGATTTCTTTCCCTTGTTTTAACATAATTCGCATACATAAGTTATTTCAATTCAATTCAACTTAATTTCAACCAACAATGTTCAAAGCATTTAGAGTGACGTGTTCAGACAAGCGACTTAAAACATGATAAATGGTTGAGGAGAAATAACAAAGGAAGCTTCTTAAAGCTTGTGGGGTGTGAATGCCCTTTAACAGAGAAATATATAACACATTCTCATGACTGGAAAAGAACAATACGTTTAAAACTAATAAAAGGACAAAATAATAAACAGAAAGAAAGAGGCAACGCATGGCTAGAGAACAATATCGAAATGTAAATTAAAAATAATCAGAAATCAAGTAGGATTTTAATTTAGCTTAGTAGGGAAGAAGAATTTTAGGTTAAGGCGTTGTATTTTTTAAAAGTCGGTCTTGAATGGTCGAGATATGACTTGCCATCGATTGCACGGAAGATTCGTTTTTTTTTAACTTCACTTATATGTGACTTCATTGTAAATTTCTCTGGGGAGTCAAATAGTTCTAGCACATGTAAAGATTGATGAATGCCGATTATTGATTGTTTTGTGTGTTCCTGCTTAGAGTCGCTTGAAGATCACCTATGTCATTATATTGTGCAAACTAGAGAGTGGGTGTGCTAGAAAGCTGGGTTTTGAACCCTTCCGAAAAAGAATTTCCATTCTGTAAATGCTTAGTAAGGCTATTTTGTTGCTATGGTCAAACCATTTTTGTAAACTCTACATGATATTTCTATTAATTGTTCTGAGGTATATGATACAACTGACTGAGCGTTGGTATTATTTAGACACCACGAAGGAAAATATGACAATCCAGAGACAAAAATCCCAGGTTACTTTGTCATCATGCTTTCTTAAACATAAAAGTATCAATAGGTTCACATCGTGAGAAAAACATAGAATATCCATTGATACACATTTGCAAGTTCATTTATTTTCCCGTTGTTATATTTACTTCTGTTTTGATCCAGTTACACACAAGTGCATAAAAAAAAACAGAAAGCCAACAGTAGTGAATTATTGCCAAGTGTTACACAAGTTAGAACATTGAATGTAACACTGCACACAAGATCATTCAAGTGTTCATCTCAAAGGACCATTGATCCCTAAGATACCATAAACATTCAGAAATTCACCTGGTGAATCTGCACAACTAACTATGAATTCCATGCAAGCTTTCCTGTTGGCATTATATATCTATTTGATTTTCAGATGTCCGACCTCTAGTGATCTTAAATGACCTTTCATCGTCATAAAACACATGACAAGTATGAATTCATCCTAACTCTACTTAAAGTTGTAACGTTTAAAAGTTTTTCAGACTTTGACATTACTGACCTTTACCCTTTATAGAAAACAAAAGTCTTTTGGACTCTGTAGGATGGAGAGATAAACATGGCAAACACAGAGTTCACAACAATTTAACTTTTGAAGTTATCAAGGGTACCATGTCTTTTAACTTTGCCCTAGCTGGTCACCTCAAAGGACTTTTGACCTCCATAAAAACTAGGGTTCCAGTACTCAGGGGATCGGCATTGCATGTAAGAGGTTCACCCATACTTTGCTTTGAAGTTACAGTGTTAAATGGGATGTTACATGTAACATAGATCAAAACATTCAAGGAATTTTCAGTGTAATAAATAATAGATTCAAAATTAAATATAAATGTATAGTTTCAAATGTCTTTTTTCTACCCTAAAACTTTATAGATTTTACTGCGGGACTCACAAGTTCAGGGTGACATCCATAGTTTTCGAATGACAACGTTACATTAGTCATGCAGAGACTAGCAAAATTTCAACTTGGAATAAGAGATGAAATTCCGATGAGGTGCTGTGCAGAAAGGGGTAAGGAAATTTTGAAATGGCAAGAGAAGCCATTAGGCTAGAGATAGAAAACAGTTCAGATTATATACAGCAGTATAACAGACATAAACTGTGCTTAAATTAACTTTGTTCAGTGCAAATAATATACAAGATTCATCTGGATTCTAACGATAGAGTTCAATAAGTCGCCACATGTCTATCACAATCGATTCGGTCAAAGCTATTTGCTTTCAATAATATTTCAATATTATTCATAATATATTTACGGATGATTTTTGAAATAAATAGTCAGTCAATCATAAATGTCATTGCAGGGAATGAAAATTATGGGCAAAGGCATGCCAAGTTCCCTTCTATTTTAGGAATGCCTTTTTTGATAACGATCAAGTTAATAGACCTACTATTTTTCTAGATTCTTTTTATCATTGTTTTATCGTTATTCTATGTGTAAAATAATATTTGAAAACTGTAAAACAGGTTTTTTATTAGGCTAACAGAGGTACTACATTTTAGATATATTGTCTTCCTAGTGTGTGAAGGGAGGGGGTGGGGAAATTTTGTTTTCATTTGAAGTTTTCATTTGAAAACTAGATCGTCAAAGAGATTTGTGATTCCTTGCCACACTTGCAAAACAATTTCTACACTTTTTATGAAGGGTTTGGTTTCTTCCATTTTTTCTAATGGTAGAATCTAGAAACCAACATTTAAGAAAACAGTTTCTTAACACATTACTGCTCACTAGGAGGAGAACGTTTTTTTTTTAAGGAGTGACAGTAGCAGCTCTCTGGTTTAATCAGCAGTCTAGTTAATTCATAACAATTAACTTAGGGGGTGTTCATTCAGAGTGGCACTTCATTGTCATCGGACCTATTAAATTGATAACCACATTTGATGTCAGTTCTGGACTGAGTACTTGAATATATTTTGGGATCACAGTAGGTGTAATCAATGTGGTTGAACCTGAAGGGAATCACTGTTGCAATATTAAACTCCATGTACCTACGTTTTGATGCAAACAAAATCGTAGAAGTTTTTAGTCAATTTAATCAGGTTAAAAGTTTAAACCTGATTATATTTACTGAACATTGTGCTAACACA
The DNA here is from genome assembly GCA_000934455.1 of Apostichopus parvimensis. Classification (NCBI taxonomy): domain Eukaryota; kingdom Metazoa; phylum Echinodermata; class Holothuroidea; order Aspidochirotida; family Stichopodidae; genus Apostichopus; species Apostichopus parvimensis. Next base: position 126,825 of record KN882959.1, read on the forward strand.
CAATTGAACCAAAGCACAGCCCAGCTGTTATTATTTGGGGCTCTTGCACTCTTTAAGATGGATCCATATAACACATATGAAATGCAGCAGTTTTTATTTTCCTTTGTTTTTCGCCTTTCATACTTTGACTTCTACAGAAAAGAAAACAAAGGCAAATCTTGTTAAATACTCAATCAGGTAGAGCCACAATTCAAATTTGAAGTCCATCTACTGTAAGCTTTACTTTTTGAGCTAACACATTTACAAAGTTTTCAAACTATGACCAAATTGGACCTCTGCAGAAAACAAGAAGGGCTTGTACTCAATATGGCACATGCACATACCAAATATGAAATATGAAAACATTGGCTGTCAAGTATGGAATTGATGAAAAGTTTTAGTTTTAATTTCAAACACCGATAACAAACTAATCATGTCAATGTTCGCTGGTAACAATAATGCAGGCTGAAAAGGGGAACAAAAATAGATTCCTATATTTGTCTTTCAAAATGGAAACATTTCTAATTAAAAAAGGAGAAATTTCTACTTACACCGAACATTAAGATTTACTGTATCTGTGATGAGTTGGTCATTGATTTCATCTTGCATCACATATCCAGTAAGCTGACAGGTGATAGTACTGTCACCTTTCTTTGCAGTATATGTAGATGTTATGCTGTAGTCCGTAAAGTTACCATTAGGTGTAATGATAAGAGGAGTTTTCTCTACAAGTGAAGGATCCCACACCAAGCTTAAGTCACTCACAGATCGAGCTCCAGTAGCAGAACAGGTTAGATCATACGGCGTTCCAACAATGACATCCAGTACATCTACATCTTGTGATCCATTCTTGATTCCTGGCTTAGCAAGCACTGAAGAAAATAACACAGAAATCAAATATTATGAGTTTTGAAGTAACATCAGCTTGTCCTGCTTACTACAGCTAAATCTTTGTGTGAGGGGTTGAATAGGGGGCAAGGGGTACAATCTAAGGGCTTGTCTAATTCTTCTCCAATTGAAGGGCAGTTACATAAAGTCGGACGTACATTTCGGACAGTTTGTTGATCCATATACCAATGGCTATAATTAGGAGATTACTTTTTCATTTGGGTTTTATGGAACATCTGCTTTTGTACTATTCTTCTATGGAGTTTCAATCTTTGTCCCCCCAAATAAACTACAAAAATACTTAAAAAAACCTCCCTGTGACGGACGTACCCAGAGAAAGTAACTTTTCAGATTGTGTTTTGCTTTTGCAAATTTCTGTGAATAGGAATGGGATATACTTAAAAACAACTTTGTGATCAAAAAGACTCTTAACTACACATATCAGTAACTAGACGTTGAAACCTTTTTCACTTCCCTGCAATATGTTTAAAATTTCTTTGTGACGGACGTACATTTTTTTGTGACGGACGTACATTTGTGCAATTATATAGTAAATCAAGATTGTTAGGAATGCAGGATTCTGTGTCCGAGACGCAAGAAATGTCCAGGGGACGCTACTGTAAGTGTCATAAGCGGCTGCATTTACGGGACGCAAGTATTTTCTGCGGCAAAATCAGTGCACTAAACTTAAGGAAAAAATAGTTTGCCACTTTATTGTTTCAATGAAGCTGTTGAATTGCAGGTACATATACTTTCAATGAAGGCTCTTCAGTCTTTTGTTCTTCTTTTTTTCTTTGGGCGTGTGTGCATGTGTGTGTGTTTGTACTTTTCTTATTTTTACTAACTTTACGTATGACGATATTTTTAACCATTTATTAAAACTGCTAAATTTTGTTCCTAATGATAAGTGACATCAGTAGGATGTAATGACAGATACTAGTGGCAATGTGGTGGTTGATAATATCAAGAGTTTGTTGGTTGCAATTAAACATGCTTTAGCATTTCTCAGTGCTATGCTTTTGTGTGACTTTGTGTGTGTGTGCTTTCAATGAAATTGAAACGTAGTAATGTAGTGTGATGTTGTTTCTGTATTGACAAAATACATAGAATATTATAAGCTAGCATTGAATATCAATGTGCCTTCCTTTCAGAAAGTAAACGGAGCCTCTGTGTTCGATGTTGACCGCTAATGATGGATGCTATCAACACAACCATTGAAGGAGAGGTAGATAAAAAAGATAAAAGAAAGTAAATTTGTTGGGATCATAGTGGATGAGAGCACATATCTCTCAATGAACTAGAAAAAAAAAACAGTCTTTGCACGAATTGTTTTAAGAGGCATCCCGGAAGTTGTTTATGTTGACTGTGTGGACATAGAGGATGGCCGGGCTGAAACAATTGTTAAAGTTTTGGAGAAGTTATGAGAACAGAAGTGCATAAAACTATCAAAGATTGTGTCATTAAGCAGTGATGTCATGACAGGCTGTCAGAATGGTGTTGCAGCGATATTTTAGCGGCTGTAAAACTTTGGGCTTATCCATGTCCAATGTGTAGCGCATCGAGTTGCACTTGCCGCAGGAGACGCCTCAATTGACGGGCAGTAAGCATCTTTGAGGACTACCAGACGGTGGTACGACAGGTGTATAGGCTTTTTTTTCAAACTCTCCGGTTTGCTACAACTCATTGCGAATGCTTCAAGACGTTGGGAAAAGTGAAAGTACCGGTAAAGGTTGCCAATACAAGATATGTGCTTTAAAAGAACGTGCAACTGTCCGGTGGTTGTCTTGCATCAAGCAGTGGAGGCACTGCATTCTTGTTATCCCGCTGTTTATTTGGCTATGGAACAGAGAAGCAGAGAAAAATCAGAATTCTGAGGAGAAAGGACTGGCCTACAAAGTAAAGAATGTTGGCTACGTTCTTGTTACAACATTCCTGCTGGATGTCCTACCGACCCCCACCAAGTTGAGCAAACATTTCAGGGAGACGTGGTCGACTCAGGCTACTACGGTGACTGCCTAACAGCAGAACATCAAATTCATAGTGTTGAAACTTTACCACATTGAAGTTTCATCCATTATTTTTTGAGCTACATAATGCATACAAAAGGCCGAGCTCCAGCAGCAGAACAGGTTAGATCATATGGATGTTCCAACAATGACATCCAGTACATCTACATCTTGTGTTTCATACTGGACAGTTGGCTTAGCAAGCACTGAAGAAACTAACACAGAAAGCAGATATAATGAGTCGTGTGCTCTAACTACAGCTGTATTTACAACTAAGTGTATTTGTGAGGTTCAAACGAGGCGAGGAGTTCACCCTAAGGGCTTGTCTAATGCTTCTCCACCTGAATATAAGATATCAACCTACAGAACCGTTTTTCGCTGATTGACGATGGAGGTGACAGGGTCATCCCATCAGCCTTCCCTTTGTGCAGGCCACCGCTTTAAGTACACATCAGTGGAGTGAATGAGTTACTTTCAGGTTAGAAGCTATATATTAATATGGAAGAAGTTGATTATTTCTTGACACAATTTCATGTTTATACAATCCTTTTAACTTAATATTGGGTTTGCAGAGTTAAGAAGCTATAGGTTGTAGATCAGAGATGTGATAGAACTCTCCATGGAATTATCAAAATGTCCTTACATCACAACTGTGCTCCAATGTGTTTTTCATTGAAGTGTTACATCACCTATCTACAGAAACTGGAAGCACAAAATAAAAAAATAAATAAATAAAAAATAGTATCTTGCATGTAGATGTTTCACATTTCAATTCAAGGATAAATCAACAGAGTTTAAAACAGGAAAGTAAAATTTTGAAGATTATCTGCCATAATGACATCGAATAATACTGTATGCAATCCATTTCCTGAAGTAGTGGTTGATTTTACCAAGGCACGGCACGACATTGCTTTGGCGGGTGGCAGGAGGGTGGAGGTTTAGCATTTCTTTCCCATTATTGACGAAGTTTGAATGAGTGATTTATTTACATTTTTTTTCCTTCAAAATGGGGGAGTTCTACAATTTTATTCAAGTCAA